>JAVSBS010001564.1:36206-53099 GCA_033124195.1 Coracias cyanogaster
GACAAATCTCTGCTAAAGGAAGCGGAAGCGTTATTCTTATTGGGGCAAATTTTGCACTGCTTCCATCTGAACTAACCCATCTACACCTCACAGTGCAGCACAGTAGAAGAGTTTTGTGTTGTGCAAGCCATGCTCCAGCTCCGAGAGCCCCTGCGCACACCTGGACGGGGGGTCTCTGGGCCCAGTTCAGGCCCAAGAAAGGACCCTCAGCACCCCAGGTTGTGGAATCTCCTGGTTTTCTGCTGGGGCAAATTCTGGAGGGGTTCTGGGGCTCTGCAGATTTCTATTTATTGTCATTTCATGCAGTCTAACTTCTGAATTAAACCTTCTAAAGTTAGTCGTTTAATCTTTTCTATGATATTTTTACTGGTGGTAAACACTGCCCACGCAGAGGAAGACACAATTCTGCCCTAGACGGCTCTCAATATAAACTTAAAAGCATATAAAGAACATGTAATATAAAGGGCAGTACTTTAATTACTAGAACTTCCAAGAATGCAGCTCAGCTTGAGGAGCAGGCAATGTTCATAGGGTAGGATTAGCCTCGTTTGTCTGGAGATCGGAATGAAATGTTGTTTAAAGTCATAAATGAAGGAGAAGCAGATGATGTTCTCATGATCTCACCAGGAAAGCACGGTGCTCACACTCTGGGTCAGATTCTGCTTCTCTCGTATTTGTGGAGACCAATTCATCTCTCTTTTTTGTTCTTACCCCATCTAAAAATTACAGAAGGTAGTAATTCACACATTAGACTTTCTGATCTCTGGCACGTGCTGTGGAGGTGCAAAGTATTGCTGTAGCAGCATAATTTATCAGCATTAAAATCTCTGACATATCGTTCTCCCAAGGAAGCTAGCAGTGAAAACCGAAAATGGCACCGTGTGATCTCCTCCTGGTAACAAAGAATGTAAAAACAGGGAGCAAAAGGAAACTCATGTCTTACTGCAACCCTAAATGCTAATTCCCAACTCCTGCGCGCATCATCTTAACAGCTGTCGAGATGTGAAATGCAAGGTAGTGAAAGAAAGCTGTGGCCATTTGCCGCAGAAAGTGTTTGGTTTTTTCCTTATCAATTCCCTGTCCACAGTTCAAAGCTATTCCTGGATTTGGAGAAGTGGCTTGGTAACACGATGACATATTTGTGGCTAGGCTGGTGGTGATAAAGTCCAGTCTCTTGCTTCTCAGCAAAAACTGCTCACCGGTGGCGTTTGGGAATGTGATTGACCAGTTACGTATTTATGAACTTTTCCTTCACAGCAAATACTGACCGGTCTCCACAGCAGACAACCAGGGACCTGCTCTAGGCAGAACAAGAGCATGAAGAGTTGACATCATGAGTGCAAGGCTGATATCACGTTGCTATCATGAGTATGAGGCTGATATCACGTTGTTATGATGAGTATGAGGCTGATATCACATTAATACCATAAGTATGGGTCTGACTAATGTCTGAGTACTGGGGGAAATATCTTAGCAATGTTCTAGGTAATGCAAACCCTCAAATGGGCTGTTTCATGGTCATGTTTCCATACTATAAAAATTCTCTAAAGGTATTTCTCACAGACAAACCACTTCTAGCAAGGCCTTTGCTATCTTAAGTGCTGGCTTTGCGTTCGATGGCGAAGTGTGTAACCTCATGGCCTGTGTTACATCCATCGTGGCATTTCAGTCATGCAAACAGCTCCTAGGGAAGTATTCCGTTCACGTGAATGCATGTTACACACCTTGTAAGTGAAGTGGTAGTTAACTGAAGGTGTTTCACATTCATTATCTCAGTGTTTCAAATTCTTGATGCATTCACAAACAGGAAAGTCACTTCCACAACAAGAGCCGCACAGACTGCCCCAGGAGATCTTGTGACCCACGAATATCCTCGGTGGGGAAGGAGCGTTTAAGTAGCAGGAACAAATGACAGGCTAGATAGAAGTTAGGCTGTCATTATCTTCCTGCAAGACACATAAAGGGTATTAATTTATGAAAGAGAGCTGCCAAAGGCTACATGACCTGTGTCTGTTCCTTAAGGTTGAATGGAGACTCGTGGCTGGAGTGAAGGAGTGTTCCATGGGTACATCTGGGATGCTGGTGTAATACCTGGTGCAAAGATACCCATTTTTCTCTCATTTCTTTCCTTATGCATATCAAAAATCTGTTCTTGGATATCCAGTGGATATCTTACCCTCTTTCCTGGGGATGGGGAAGGGAAGCAGCATATGCAGAACCTCAAGTTGTGCAGGGATTGGTCAAGTTGTTTATATCTTGGTAATTTTATTTATTTGGTGTGATGCTGCGTAAAAGGAACATTTCTTTAGGCTTCACCCCCAAATCCTGGTTTCTCTTTAAAATACTACCACGCTTTCTCCAACTAGTCCTTGACCCACTAAGACTATTCTCATATGCTGTAAATGCTGGACACCACAGTAGTATTATACTTTTATTGCCTTATTTAGCCAAGAGATTAAATGTAATGTTCAGATTATGTAGAACATTAACTCCTAACAATAAGCAAATAACACATTAGAAGCTTCGCTATTAGAACGTTTAGTGCTGGCTTGGCTGTGGAGCTCTACGGGAGCTGTGACTTATGTTCCATGAGGGAGGAGGCACGGCGGAGAAGAAGGCGCTGTACATTCAGCGCAAGGGTCTCTCTCTTCTGCCAAGGTAGTGCCTATAGCTGCCGTGGTTATGCATGCTTTATAGGGCGTTTTTACATGTGGCTATAACGCCTGGCTCCAATTCTGCCAGCCATGGCTGAAAATCTGGGGGTTTTCGATCAGGTAATGAAGTTCTTGCCGGTGTCCTGGTCGCTGGTGAGTGGGTGGTGGCTCGTACCTGTGCCCGCGAGATGGGGCGGCCAGCGTGGCCCCGCGTCGCAGCCTCTCCTCCCGCCAGGAGTTGCAATGTGCTAGTCTTGTCTTTCAGACAGTATTTTTATGTGAGCTGATGGTTGCCAGGGTAACGGAGGCTTCGGGGAGTCTCGCGCCGACGCAGCGCCCTGGCCTCGGCGAGCTCTGGGAGCAGATGTTGGCGGGGAGCTGGGGAGCTGGGCTGGCGGCGAGGAGAGGAGCTGCCAGCAGCCGCACATGAAGGGAGCTGGAGAGGACAATTTGCCTGCCTGCGCTCGCTGCAAGAGAGCAGGGCCAGGGCTCGCGCTCTCTTTCTCGCTTTTTTCGTTGTAATTTAGTATTCTTGTCTCACCCCACAGGGGTTCCTCAGCCGTCGGCTTAAAGGCTCCATCAAAAGGACAAAGAGCCAACCGAAGCTTGATAGGAACAGCAGCTTCCGACACATTTTACCTGGCTTCAGGAGTGTGGACAATGAAAGGTAAGGGGACGTTTCTCGGAGGGTGGGGAGGAGGGTGCGTGAGGGAGAATGAGGATATTGATTTTTCCAGGTCTTATTAGTGTCTTGCTTATCGTATTGAGAGCAAGGGCCACATCTGTGATAGAAGTAGACTTGCTTAATTGCGAGAGGGGTAATTTTAATTTGTTGATGAGTACACAGTGCAAGCCCTCTCTTTTTAGGTTAAATAACGTGTACAGGGAAGCCTGACTGCTCTGCTTTCTTTTCCCCAATAAATCCTAAGTTGATGCACCAGCATATAAATAACACGTAGATGCAGCAGTGAAAAAACGACCGATGCAGGTGAGGGAGGGAGGGGAGGGACACTCACACCCTGGGCTACGTTGAACATCCCTGGGTTACACACTGCACGAACAATAACACAGAACAATACCGACTGTAATCTCCCCAAATCTCCCTCTCCCCCTTCCACACACATCTTCAGCATCGCCGCTGGCTGCCGTCGTTACACCGAGATGGATTCTCGGCGTGTGGCCGAAGCTGCTTTTTCTGTCTGAGCCATGACAGGGTCTTTCAGTCCAGGAGGGATGCGTTGCAGGGGATGTGCAGATGGATCAGATGAAGCATTTGACATGGGATGGCGGGTACTGGAGCAAATTGCAAAGGAGAAATGAGACCTGGAGTTTATTCTTCAGCTCGGTTAGAAAGTGTAGTAGCTGTTTAGTGGATTTGTATGTTTGTGCCTGTGTAGGTTTGTCAGTGTTTGCATGAGACAAGTTCTAGGTAAATTTATGTGTAAATTCACGTGCAGATCAAGGTCGTGGTTGTTTAAGACAGACTGCGTTACCAAGCACAGAAACAAACTAGTGGTTTGCTTCCAAAAGGAAGATCTTTCAACCTGACGTGAATAATCCTGGGGAATGACACAGAAGTACTGAAGTGCCAAGAGAAGTCTGTGTCTGGAAAATACGCCAAATGGGACATACACTGATGTAACCATTTTGTAGCAGCGGCATTTTAAAATATCAATTTAGAGTCCATTGAGTAAATGCTTCACTTTCAAAAGCAATGACAAGTTTTGCTTTAAGCTGTACTTAGTCATTGGAGAGGCTGAGAATTTCTGAAGCCTGCAGATGACAATTGTCAATCTGGGTTTTTCCTTACCTGACCTATTACAGGTTCCTAAGATTTTTTTTTCTTCTGGATCCTGGAAGTAATAGGATTGTGGTGGTCAGGGTGGAGTAATATTTCAGGGATTACTATCTGGGAAGACAGAGTTGATCTGATTCCCGTGCTGCAGTTTTCACAACTGCTCATGGTAGGGCACTGTGATCCATGTGGAAGAGAAGCGAGTGTGGGAGCCTGCCTCCAGTGCTGCTGCTTCACTCAAACAGGCAAATTGGGCAAGGTTTTCTTTCTACCTAGGTGGGTTTGGTTTTTTTCTGTGAGTTGTATAGTACATGGGAATTAAGCGATTTGGCCAGCCCTGCAGCCAAAGTTATTTTCCAAAATGAAGCCTTGTCATTTCCCTGTCCTCCCTGCACAGGAGCCATGGAGCTTGCTGGGCAGTGTCCTTTCAGAGAAAGCCACATTTACTGCAACTTTTTTTTTTTTAAAGAGGCTCTGTGAATGGCTGTAGTGCATTTCCAGTGTAGAGCTTAAAGAGCGCGTTAGAGGAGAGGTAGAATTTGGCAGCCTTGAATAAAACCCAAGGATTTACTTATGTGTGTATTTAGAAACTGAAAATGAAAGGTTTCTATTAAGCAGGTAGCACTCAGAAATACTCTTCATCTGTGATACACAGATGCTGGAGATCTCGGCCTTAGGTACCGTTGCTCTCAGAGAGGTGAAAGAAAAGCAGCAGCCAGGCTTCTCAGGCATGCATCAAGGTTTTGGTCACAAAAGATAATTTTGTCATCTTGAACATTCCCATCCACATCTGCTAAAATGCTCAGTCCCTCACTTCTGTACACAAAAGGGCTTGAGTTCTTTAGCTCACTCGTGTGCTTTCTGCTGCAGTTACTTGTCTTTCTTGAAATCCAAGAGCTGTTTCAAGAAGCACCGGGTATTGGAATACTTGCCTCTTAAACATTTGATTCTTGACTCCATCTTGTATCCAAGTGGGTCGTTCATGAACCGCTCCTTTGCTCGTGGAACTAACCATTGTCACAGCATTCGGTTCGGGAGCTTTGTGGAATTTTTGGTGGGAGATGCCATAGCAAAAACAAATAGTGCAATAACTGCAGTCAAAACACTCCAGGTTGACATATTGAGCTCTAGTAGATCATAAATGATTCTGTTACTTGGCTTCTGTGTATAGACACTGGTACCGTGTCATGCCTCTTAGTTTCTTCCTTTTTCTTGCATGTGCTGTTTGTCCTCCTACCTCCAGCAGACGTGTAGGGATACATGGAACGTGCACATACGTGTACAGCCAGCTACGTGGATGTGGCGTGTATGTAGAGCAGAGAATATAAACATGTCCATGCTTTTATCCTGTGTTTGATTAATGCATGCATTGAAATACATCATGTAAATTCAAAATGGAAAATGATCGCCTCCTACAAAGGTGGGAAATTTGTACAGGGAGAGTTTTATAACAAAGGAAAACAAGGGCATAACATGAAACGTTGGACAAGTCACAGAACGTCTCACTGGCATCCGTTCAGAATCGCCTTGTTAATTGTGTGTCAGTGGAGTCTGGTTTTCATACCTTGCCCTGGCACAGAGAGCAGCCAGGTCTCCAGCGGGTCTTGCAGAGTTAGGAAGCGTGGTTACTGCGTCCTGGGAGTGGTGACAGCTCTGAAATGGATGTGTGGGGGTTCCACTGACGTGCCATCTACCAAGGTCCCATGGCCAGGCAGCTGTCTGCGGTTCTGCCACGGCGTGTGCGTCTATGTTCAGAGCAACTATGAAAACTTAGAGAATTCTGCTTTGTCAAACCTTGGCCAACCTTTTTTTGTTTTGTTTTGTTCACAGAGAACATCTGAGGAACTGCTCAAAGTGGCATGTTAGAAAAATGCACTGGTTATAGTCAAGAAGAGCTTATGTTTGTAGGGAAAACGTGGTTGTTTCTCATGATGCTGGATTTTATGTTGACAGAGAAGAGACCTTTTGTTTGAAAAAAGCTGGAATAAGGGGTTTGCACTGACTTCAACTAATTACTGTGGGGTTCACGTCGATGTAGTTGGCTGCATTTTGCCAGTCTTTTGCATACTGTTTTTTTTTCTGTTACAGTAACAGTAATAAAATGGGTTGTGGATAAGAGAAGCGAAATCAGACCAAGTATAGCTGGTGTGCTGTATGAGAAGTGCATTATCTGGTACAATCAGTTTATATAAATGTGAGATTCAAAGGAGGATTGTGCAAGGAGTGCTCCTTTCAATCTGTTGGCTGGTCAGATTGCTCGCTAGAGCTAAAAAGGGTTCCGTTAAAGTGGCTTTTTGCTAACAATGTCTCCTGCGTCCTGATTTATTACAGCAGCTAACAAAGTTTTTATCATGGAGCGCTGAATGTTTGTCTTTGTAGTGGTCTCTCGGGAATCAGCCACAAATCAAGTATTTGGCAGATGGATTTTTCTTAATTGGACCCACATTTCTCCTACAAAATGTGTGCTGGAGAAGGTTTCTGGGTTGGGCTTTGGGCACGGGGAGAAGAGCCCGAGAACCGAGAGAAGGTTATTCTGCTGCAGTTGCTAATTATTGTTGTTAGTGTGTTTCTGACTATTTTCTTGTTGTAGTGACCTTTCCCATCATTGCCAGCACTTCATTATAGTAATATTTTAAAAATAATTTCTGGCAGCTTGTCAGAAATTTAGAAAGTGGGCTTATATGGGGGAGTGGTTGTTTTTTTTAAATCCAAATACATGAACTTGGTCCCATCTCCTCTGGAACTGGCAGAGGCTGCCGTGATTTCACACTAGCACTGAGAGGAGGACAGGGACACAGTGTCACGTTGTGGGACAAATACCTCCCGACCGCCTTGATTTGGTGGAAAACAGGTACTCCATGGAGCTCCGTCTTCTGATATAATCCCCGAGCTGATCGTTCCTAGGGACACTTTTCCTCCGTGCGCCTAGAACTCGGTTATTGTGAAGGGACTTTCAATTCCAAACATTTGTGATTATTTTACAAGGTTGGTTGTGTTTTTTTTCCCATATATCCAGAAAATAACATTCTATTTAAGCTTTTCCTTGGCACTACAAACATCTGAGCATATGGTTGATTGTTAAATGAGCCTCAGCCTTGGAAGGGGTACAGCCGTGCATTAGCATCAGCAGCAACTTCCACTACTGCTACTTCCTCTTTAAATGACTTTTTTTTTTCCCCATCAAAAATTTTTTGCTTCTAACCCACAGGGGGAAGAGGAAGCGTACAAGTCATGTACTGCAGTGCATTTGATTCCTGATCTAGTGCTAATGCAGTTGCCGTGTGGGTTTTCAGATGTTCATAAAGCTTGTTTTGCTGCAATAGGAGAGCATCAATACCTATGAACGTCCGCCCTCTTACAGGAAACTTAGTTTGTGAGTTCTTCTTAGGCCTCATTATCATTTGTTTATTCCCAACAAACTCGATATGCCAAATATTTTTAGGCACGATGAGATCGGTGAAGTTTGATGAGAAGAGGGCGAGTGCTGCCTTACAAAGGCAGGAGCCGTTGTTGTGTCTCCTTTGGGAAGAGCAGTGACTCATCCTGCAGAACTGGGACGCTGGCAGACCCCAGAACACGTGAAGGGCTTTCAGACCGGTGTGAACAAATACTAGGGAGCTTCCTTTCTCGTCTGCCTCCTTACTTACGTGGCAGTAGCCAGCGAAGCTTTTCTAAGTAGGAAGACTTACAATAGTAGGTGCAGAGCGGAGGGTGACACCAGCAGCGTGTTGACTACAGCGCAGGGGCCTCTGGTTTTCATGATAGTGGAAATATTTTGAGGAAACGCTGCTGAGATTGTCTAGGGAAACCATTCGGCACTGTCAACAACAACTGAAATGCAAAATAAAACCTCTTGCAAAGTCAGGAATGGGAGGATCCAGGAGGTATCAAGGTCCACGTCCTTGTGCGGTGGGTCTGTCCGCTCCCACTGCTCTGCAGCCAGGGGACAAACGCAGGTGGCTTAAAGATTCAGTGGCCTCATAGTATCTGCATTTACATCCAAGATGCTTTGTCCTGGAATATGCAAATCAGCCTTTTAATGGGGTTCCTTTGCAAAATATTTCTTGAACCAGAAAGTTAATTACTAATCTCTAATTAATAGCTGTGTTAGAAGGCTAGAGTGAAATTGGAGAGAACCGCTTTGAAGGAGAGATGCAGGAGGAAATTACCGGTTCTCCCCAGAAACTGCTATGTTCCTCATCTTCTCCTGGAATTAGGAAGTTTAGAAACTGGTATTTGGGTATTTTGAAAAAGATAATGCTCGTAAGGGAAAAATGGGGTTTTGGAGGGGGTTTTGGGGAAGCATTGAAACAACAACAAAAATCCTTTCTATGGAAGCAAGATTAATACTCTGCTTTGTAAAGATCATGTACAGTTCCTCTATAGAGGTGGCTGGGGTTCCATTGTGTTTAGAGTGGTATTTATTCCCCTTTGGAGTCAGGCTGCAGCTAATGGCTGACGATGGGGCAGTTAGAGCAGGAGTGTGTTTAAAACTGGGGGTAGAATCAGTGGTTTCAGACCTCTGGAGCTTGGCAGTGACAGCAGAGACCTGGCAAAGCTCGAGCCCTTCCCCTGGCAGCGTTCTGTGCATTACATTTTCTTGATCAAGGGAAGTGGAGCTCCTGGTACCTCTGGAAGTTTGAAGATAATTGCACCAGCCCATATGTATAGAAATATTTGTTCTAAAGCCCCGTTTAGCGACGTGCTGCTCCTCATGGCTAAAGCCATTTCATAGCCCCACGAGGGGCAGAGATGGTCTGAAAACAATGTGGTGCCTTACAGCTTCTCCTGAACCAACAGCACGGTCTAGCTATTTCTCCTGTTAAATTGGTTTTAGTTACACACACATATATATATGTTGCACACACTTGTTCAGGCTTTTTGCACGTGCATATGAATCTGTAATTTGTATCTGAGGCTACCTGAGGTAAATGTATTTGACATTCTCCAAGAAATACAGGAACACCTCCCCTTATCCTGCGTATTTGAATGAACTTCCTAATTGAACAGGGAGGTCTTCAGCAGAAGACTGTATTAATTCCTAGAAATTTTTCAAGCCATAGTAAAACGTCAAGGGACGGGCTAAGAGGCTGGAATTATTTTAATAGCTATCTCCACTTTTCTTCACCTCCCAGGTTCCTGACCATCCAGACCAGCAGCATGGTGCCCCACAGGGCACGGCTCGTGCTTGGACTAGACTTGGAGTCATGTAGCAAAATTATAAAATCCTTCCTGCCTAGGCATATGCGGCGCTACTGGGATAATTGGCTTCATGCATCTTACAATTAGCTTGCAAAAATATGTTTTGCATCCCTGACCTTTTCTCTATAAGCAAGGCCATTGTTTCACTGTCCTGCTTAATTACAAAATATAGTGTTGTGTGAGGATAGAGATGACATCGTTGTAGCGTTGGCGCTAATTTGACGAGACATCGTAATGGGGAGTTTTCATACTGAGGGCACTGAATTAGTGTAGCGTGAAGCCACATTTCTCTAAACCTACTAAATAAGGAGAAGTTAATTTTATGCTCTATCTTTTTGACGTTTGTAATCAAAGCATTGTATTCCAGCTGCAGATGGTTAGCATTTGAAGAATGTCTAGTAAACGCCGACAATCGGAAGGCATTGTTTCTGCAGCGGGAGATCAGGTTGATTAATGGATAGAAGGATGCTTGCTTTCATCTGACGGTTCTCGCAGCCTGAATACGTATTATTGACTCATTTGGCCATTGCCTGGCAGACGCAATGTTGCGGTGCATCAGTGTAGACCTCAGGGATACAAGCAGATAGTTCTGTTCATATCCTTCCGGCAAAGACTCTGAGCTTGGGTGGCAGTTCAGTTGCGACGTGGCTGATGGTGTCTTGAGACTCCTCAGACTGAGGACGGAGGCTGCTTCTCCGTGGCACTAATGCTGTGTTTCCAAACAGACCATTTATTCTGACTTTGCCCTGGTGAGATTTGCACGTGCGTGAATTTCGGTGCAATTACATTAGCAATACTCTTCGTGTCAAACTTGAAGGAAAAAAAAAGGAGAAAAAACGCCATCACTACAGGTTTTACACCAGAAAACGCTTTCTGATCGTTCGAGACTCTTGTTTGCTTTTTGAATTTATAATTGTTTACTATAAAAATGGGGATACTCCTATCACAGGCTGAAGCATTCTGGCACACAATGGAAACTGCTCGTGGTGAAAACGTTACTTTTAACCAAGGAGGACCGGTCGTGCTTTCCCCAGGCGCTGTCTCCTGGCCACGGGTTCCCCTTGCAGCACATCCAGTCGTCACGCAATCTTAGGGAGGTCAGCAAGTTGATTCAATGGGAAATTATTTCCAGGGGTGATTTTCTGTTTGGTTAAGGCACTGAACCGGCTCCTGAGGCTGCAGAGTAACAGGGAAATGGCAGAAAAAAAGGACTTTTCCTCTCAGTGGCAGTGTGCAATTGCGTTTGAAGAGCTATAATATCAAACCGTGCTCCTGGTTTCTGCCCCAGCACTGCACAGATGCTGGGGTGGGATTTCCACCTGGCATCTGCCTCAGTTTCCCATTTTGCAAGATGGAATTTCCCATCTCATAAGAGAGGTACACGGCTTGGTGAGTCCAGTTTTTCTGTCCTCTGTTCTGTAATTACTATTGACAATGAGCATTAGCAGTAAATATCTTTCTCTTCTGGAAGGAGGAAATGTTTAAAATCAAGTTTCGCCCTGTTCTTTATAGAAACTCTGCAAAGCCTCGGTTGGAAAAATCTGTGTGAGGGACAAAGTTGTGAGCGCAGAACAGCTGAGGTGGGCAAGGTTTTGCAGCCTTTGTTCAGAGAACTGGAAGACGCAGATGTTTGACATGTATATCTTGTTATCCGATTTCATATTGCAGTGGTCGTGCGCAGAAATCCGCTGATTGTAGCTGGAGGCAGCCTGTGTGCCGGGCTCACTGCTGGCAGACAGTTGTACAGAGCGCTGGGTATAATGATGTTCAAGACTTGTGAATATGAAATAACTGTGTCAAGTTCATCCATCAGCTGGGAGGGAAGAAAAGAACCAGACTGAGGAAAAATAGGCTCCTCTGTCCTTCCCCCTTACCATACTCCTTAATAGCACCTTGTGATATGGCACCTCTTCTGCAATGATTGTTAGGGACTTTTCGGGTAGGTTGTTCACGTATGGATATCTCCTTCTGATCCCAATGTTATCATCTTGCTTATCTCATTGGCGACGTTTGCAGTTTTAAATTTCAGTACAAGTACAGAATGTCTCACTTACGTTCTCTTCAGTAAAATTCAGGTCAGGTGTGGTGAAAAGAAAAATGAACTGATTTTAATTGAATTAAACCAGTGTGTTTTAGCTGGAATTGAAATATAATTTGTTTAAAAACGCTTAACTGATTTGAAGTAAAGCCAGAAATATGAATTTAGCTTTAATCCATGTGTGTTACGTAAGTAATTATGTGAGAAAGGGACGTGGCATGCATTGTATGTGATAGGTGGCGTGCAGGAGGGTGGAATTCATTCCCCGAATGATGTAAATGTATTAGTAATTATAAAGCCATAGCTATTACAGCAGACTGTCCCCTTTGCTCTCATTTACTGATGTCCCTGGGATGATGGTGGCCCTGTGCAGCATCCCCCCCGCTCCATCCCTGGTCCAGGAGAGATGACACATCCCCAGTTTGACCCATTCGGTGCCTCCTCCTCATTCGAGTCCCTATGCAAAGCCGTCCTGTGGTAGTTACCAGATGATTTACATAACTCTGTTGTATGTACCTTGAATAATTAATATTTTGCTGTCCTTGCTGCGTGGGGAGATTTGTTCCATTACGGATGTGTTTGTTGCTGTATGGTAACACTTTAAATGATACATGTAGATACAGGAGAGAGAAAGAGAGAAGGATTTATATATTACAGTTTCTTTGAGAGAACAAAACTTTTTAAAAATGCATTGCTCCTGAGACTGGAACTGAAAGGCTGAGGGCTGCTATTAGCTCATCTTGGAATCTGTTGTTTATCCTCTGCCTGGGCAGAATCCTCCTGGGCACTGAGGAAGGCCAAGCGCCGTCCTGTCGGGATGTGAATCCAGGCTGCAGGGCAGGCTCCTCGTGAGCTGGGATGTGACAATTCCCGGACAAGGGGTAAGGTGCTCCCGTGCTGCCACCTGATCAGCCATCGCACCACACTCTGCATTTCCTCCAGGCACAGAAGAACCGATTCTGCAACCAGCGCAGGGTGAAACACAGATGCTTCGGAGGCTCTTCTCAGTTATCCAGTTCTCTGGAACCGTATGAAGAGTCTGGAGGGTGTGTAAGAGACTTGACATTTTCAATCACAATAAAAGATGTTTCTTGCTACCTTGTTGACCTATCAACAACTTTATTCCTGGCTATTGCTAAAAAAAAAAGTAAGAAGATAATTTGAATTCCAGTTGCTTGAAGCTGGTGGTACTTGAGTCAAGAGGTTCAGCTTGGGACTG
The DNA here is from genome assembly GCA_033124195.1 of Coracias cyanogaster. Classification (NCBI taxonomy): domain Eukaryota; kingdom Metazoa; phylum Chordata; class Aves; order Coraciiformes; family Coraciidae; genus Coracias; species Coracias cyanogaster. The sequence goes on from JAVSBS010001564.1 coordinate 49,115, forward strand.
TTGTAAAGGGACGAGATGTTTGTCTCCTTTCTCCTACATACTCACATTCTGAATCAGGGGAGGAGACTGAGGTATAAAACCTGGCTGTTTGTGGGCTCTCTTCTATTATGAATTTTGTGCTTTCAGAAGATCAGGTTTACATGGTTTGAAAACCCTTTTGCAGCATTTTTGATGTTTTTTTGATAGATGCTAAAATGTTTGCTTTAATGCTCTGCCTTCCTGGTTTCACTCACTGACATGGCATCGTTCACCGTTACCCTAGATCGTGGCATTTTCACTACCCCTTTCCCTAATGCTTTAAGTAAACGTGGCGTTTGTGCAGTGTCTGTGTTGGAGAACATCCAAGTTTTGGCCAGTAAGGTGTAATTAGCAGAGTAACACCGGGCTGCAGGCCTGGGGGTGCCTTGGTGGGCACTGGGTGCCCCGAGGTGCCGGCGGGGAAGCTCCGAGTGCATGCCAAGCATCTCCTGAACCGGGTATCGCATCTGCAGAGGCTCTCTGCAGGAAATCTCCCCAGCTCACCCAGAATTAATTATTCACTGATCATCACTCAGACCTTATGGATTAGGGAGCAGGGAGGAGGGTTGGCAGGGGGTGGATAGAAGATGGAGCAATTTGGATTGCAATTAGTATTTCATTTCTTTCCTTGCTCCCTGTTTGCTTAAATTGGAGATTGCAAGTTAGAACCAAGCAAGAATTTATATCCCAGCAGTGGAAGTTCCCTGTACAAATCCGCTCCAGTCTTTAAGCTTCCCAAAGAGATAAAGCACTCAGTCGATTTGAGGAGCTGAGGCATCGGGGGGAGCAAGTTTTGCTCGGAAAACGATGCAGTGCCCAGTCTGCCAAGGCACAAACACACATCCCCCCCTTGTGATAAGAACATGTAGATATTGTCTCTCTCCATCCATTATCTACCTCCTCCCCTTTCCAAGTCCTTGAGCGTGCTCCTTGCCAGGAGGCTGCTCTGGGGATGATGGTTGTGGCGGATGAATGCGAGCTCCCGAAGCCCGTCAGGGTGGGCAGCCCTGCAGCCGACAGCGTCACCCCGGCGCCCCGGGTGCATCGCCCAGTTGCAGAGAATGTAATGTTCAATTTAGTCATTACAAAGATGTTAGCCAACAGTTGGAAGTCTGCTTCGCTGGTGAGATTGTCTAATGTTGAAAGCTCAAGGGGTTTTCTTGATTATACCAGTAACCACAGTCTGGGTCGCACTTCACAATAATTATCCTGATGTCTGAAAGGTTGTTAGAAAGTCCCTAGAGGAAGGGGCCCAGATGTATCGCAGAAGGATTTAGAGGTATGTGCTGGCAAACTTTCAGCACTTAGAGATTTAAGTTAGTTCTTTTAATTGCTTTCTTGCGTCCCTGTTCTAATATAAGCTCTGTGAGCCACCTAGGAAAGTAAGTCTGGCTAATATTGATCTCCTCAATCCTTCTTCCTTTAACTAGTTACTCCTGGCTTCACTTACACAAGCATTTGAGCCCTACACAGTGGGTAATAATTTTGATTCTGTTTTAACATGTTCTAACACAACATGTAACTTAGGAAAAATCAACTGACTTCTGCATTTGATTAACTCATCTCTTAAACGTGGCTTATGATCTTTGTATAACGTTGCTGCTTCCCAGGACTGTCGGCAGCTTCCGTGATATGTATTCATAAAGCAATTCCAGGTCCTTGAGTGAAACCTGCAAGAAAAGGGCAAAATTATTTGTCTTTTTTTTTCATTATCATGGTAGCTCTTCTGACATGCACTTGAGAGAAGTTTTCTTGCTTGATGCCTTTATATCTACAGCTCTCCCTTTGAATAAACCAAGGCAGGGTGTCTTGCCCTTCTTAAAGTCCCTCATGTTGAAGACATCACTGCCTTTATTAGCCTCAGTTCCAGCCCTCTCACACAACAGGCAGAGCCTCCACGTACCCGCAGAGCAGGGGAGAGAGAAAACAGAACAGGAGCAGTCAGAGCGATGGCCCAGAGAGCCCAGCGCCTGGTCCCAGTTCATGGTTGGCTTATTCCCTGGCTCGTGAGCTTGGCTATCTCTTCTGGATGTTATAAAAAGTTTCATTGTCTTAATAATAACGCTGTTTGGGTTGTGTGACATTTTTGTTCCTGGTTGCATTGGATAGCAGTGAGTTCCACAGACACAGTGAGATGTATGATACATAATTCATACCACTAACATTTTTTTCATCTATTCTTAGTGGTCTCCCATCTTTATTATCTATTCCTTGGCCATTTTAGCAAAAGACAGTAGGTAGATACAGGTAGTTTATTTCTCATTTTACCATGCATTATTTGCTGATAATTTGCTAAGGGAACATTTGTCATGTCATCTCTCCTTATCTTTTCCAGCTTTTACTCTTAGACTATTTTCCATGGCTTTTATAACTTCTTGAAGCTTTCCCTAAGAAATTGTGTTGCACGTGTACATTCGTTCACTGCTGGAAGAAACACCTTTTCTACACCTGTTTTTCTCAAAAGCACTGACATATGTTCTGCACATCTGTAAGAGGTGTCTTAGGGGAGCTGCAAGTGAGACTGAAAGATGAGAAACCTGAAGATGTTAGTTTGGTAGCATCCAGATTTGGTACTTTTGGGACCTTAAGAGAAATTCTGGGGTGGAGGGGGAGGGAGAGAAAGCAGGGACTGGCTGGCTGCGGGAAGGCTTTTCAGCAGGTGGTGTTGCAGTACGAGGATTCCTGGTCTGACCAAGGTGTGCAGCAGCACAAGGACCATGAACTGTTGGCACCTTTCCCTCTCCAGCGTGGTCTGGTCGTTTGCGTGAACAGTGCTCATCGCCAAGAGCCAGAGTGTTGAGGACCTTAGTGCCATGGTCGTAAGAGAGTGTCGGGTACCACAGCTCTGGCATTTCAGCCACACTGAAGTGTCGTAGCCCAAGCAAACCCCTCACCAGATGGACCATGCGCTGCCTCTGAGCGTGGTACTCTTAGTTCGGAGGGTGCTGGATGCCTCCCTCCACTTGCTTCTCACCTCCACTCCCCTGGGAGCACCCATCCAGGGCAGAGCTCTCAGAGGGGACCCTCCAGAGCAGGAAGGGCAGCAGAGGCAGAGCTCCAGGGCTCCCCTGGGGACAGAGGAGAAGCCCCAGTGCTCCCGTGGGGACAGAGGCTCCAGGGCTCCCACACCGCTGGGCGCATCCTCAGCCCAGGCACAACACGACCTGCTGCCTTTTCTCCACCCTCCCTTTCCATCTCGGAGACTCCTCATCCCTTCGTGTCTCAGAGGAACATATCCTTTTGTTAAAATGAAGTGCTATAGAGTCAGCATTACACAGAGGAATGAGCTATAAAATAATGGGGCTAATAAGCATGTAAAATAACCTGACTGCACAAGAGTGCAGTCTATGGAACAGCAGCTGCAGCAAATATATTCAGGTTATCAGTGTGTGGCTATTTTGTGCTGAGAGGGCTTAGGTGTAATGAGAGTTACTGCATCACGGGAACTCTTGGCAATGAATAGTGACATTTTCCAATAACAACTTTTAGAAATGAGAAGGAAAAAAAATCCTCCGTATGAATGTAGCTCTGACTGACAGCCTGGGCATCTCCTCTCTCAGCCCTCACAACAGGCAGAGCATCCGCGGTGACGGCGGCTTCTCCCGCGCCTCCCAGGCAGCCCGCCTTGAACCCCCGCCACGGAGACCAGGCGAGCGGCAGCCGGGCTGCTCTGGCCCCGGGGACAGCGTCGGTCGCTGTGAGCTGGGCCGGCGGCTCTTTGAGGATTAGGCACCTGCCACTGAGAATTGGACTCAGGTCACCAGGCTGGTTTCAGGCAACCAAATGGTAACTCTTCATTGCTTTAGTCCTGCACCGCTCCCTGTGGTTTGAAGACTTGGCAATGATTTAGATTTAGGTTAGAAATTAGGAGGAAGCTCTTTGCTCTGAGAGTGGTGAGACCCTGGCACAGGTTGCCCAGGGAAGCTGTGGATGCTCCATCCCTGGAGGTGTTCAAGGCCAGGTTGGA
>JAVSBS010001564.1:53199-73372 GCA_033124195.1 Coracias cyanogaster
GTGTGGGAGCCTGGCCCAGGCTGCCCAGAGAGGTTGTGGAGTCTCCTTCTCTGCAGAGATTCCAAAGGTGCCTGGACGTGATCCTGGGCCCCTTGCTCCAGGTTTGTTAACCCAAAGTTTTTTAAAAAATCATCAATATGACCAGAACTTGTACATTCTCAGTAGTAGTCACAGTTATTACTCTAACACCTACATAAGAATACTAAAGCAGCTCCAACATTATGCATCACATGAACAGTACCAGGCACATTTCTGTTGTCTCTACCTAACTTTGTTCTACAAAGCACCAAATTTCTAATAAAAGCAGCTGAATTACAAGTTTTTGCAGAACACGACAAGAGCAAGGCACAGTGAAAATTACCCCTTGTTAGGAACACAAGGCACTACACCCTCCTCCGCTGGCTGTGCCTGGTCTGGTTACATTATTTTTTCAAGTTAACATCCCTTAGGATACCTTAACAGCGTTATTTCGCTATCATTTTGTATTCCAGTACTGTATCCTCGACTCTCGGGTGTATTTGTACAGGACTAGTTATCTCACAGGGTAACAACTCGTACTCTAAAGTGAGTCTTTAACCTAAAGGAACAGATTTAAACATTGTGTGCTTCTTCCTCAAACACAAAGAACACGTTCAATTAAGTTGGGCATTGCCTGAAGCAAGGAACAACACACCAGTGCCCTTCCAGATTTATATCTTTTTATACTTAGGTCCTTCTTATGAAACTATGCGTGTCCTTGGGGATAAGCCCAAGTTAGCATTTGGGGGTGAACACTATTTTTCCAACCTTCATTTCCCCACATTGCAACTTGGATTCTTGTAAGCGCAACAGCAAAGGTGGCAAAAAGCCCAAACCTAAGAGAACAAATGGTTTGAAAATCTCAGTGAGGTCTTGAAAAAAAAAAGAAATACAGCTCACATGCCTTCAATCAGTAGCTCTCAAAGCACCACAGAGAACTTTAAGACCCCTTATCTGCTTTTGATAGGCAGGAGCATTTTTGTGCATAGCTGAGGAAGTGTGGTCTAGTGAGTCAAGCACTGAACCAGCTCTGCAAAGGTAAGAAGTGCTTTTGCTTGGGACAGTTTAGTATTGGGCAGTCACAAGCAAAAGCAATTTGTATCTTTGCAGAGCTGGTTCAGTGTTTGACCCCCTAGACCACACTTCCACCCCCCAAAACAGGGCAAGTGACCAAAGCAGCTCTTCCGAAACGCGCAAACAAGCTGTGGTCAAGCATCTGCAAAGCAGGAGGAAGGAAGAGATCTTCTTCAAACTGTCCACTAGATGATAGTTCAGAGAAAACAGAACCTGAAACAAGCTGGTTACAAATAAATCAAAGGCAACACTCGTGTACCTTTGAACAACGCTCTTTAGATACCGTTCCATTTCCAACCCTTCAGCCAGTAGCACTGGCTCCCACGTACTAAACACCAATTCCACTCGTGTATTGACAGAAGTCATTTTGATTTGCCAAATTCTGATCTGCCTGTGATCTATTTAACTCACCAAACAAAAGAGGCCAGTCTCCCCAGCCCCTGGTTTCAAAGAACAGCCTGGTTGCCTGCAGTGGCAGCTCTCTCCCCAGGCAGCGGTCCATAAATCCAAAGGAGAGGATGTTACAGCTGGAGACAAGATGGTTAGCAGAGATCAAAAAGATGGATTAGGAAAAGCCAATCAATCTTGCAGAAGGCTAGTGGGACAAGTGCCTCTTTCATGTCCCCTGGTTTCCTCCATCTGTGGAGGATGATAAGCGTTTCTCCAGACACCGAGAAAGGCAATGTGAGCTACTGCAGCTGCAGCTGCCCCACAGGAGCCAGGAAAGCATCCAGCATTCTGCAGGGCACAGTGATGCTTGCAAAACCACTGCCTTCAGCCTGTCAGAACTCAGCACTCCTCCTCCCCCAGGGTTTAATTTAATTTACACCTTGTCTAGAAAAACTCACCAGTCCAGCTTCTATGGCCAGAGCAGGTCCATATTCAATACACCTGCAAACAGTGGTTGACAAGAGCCTATGAAAAGCCAAATCCAAAGTACTTCCAGCTGCTACAGCAGCAGAGAGCTGCCTGCAGGCCAGCTGGACCAAAGAGAAGATCTCAAGCTCCACAGCCCTGCCAGCAAGAGCCTTCAACCACTTTGCATTTTCAGGTCTTTGCCTTGTGCTCAAATACTAGTTAGGCTTTGAGCAAGGAACAGGGAAAGTCTGCCCTGAACAGTATTTCATATGGTACAGGTAGATTTCTCTTCGTATCACCAGGTTTGATCCCAGAACAAGATTGTGTCAGTTAGCTTCCACAGCAACCACCAAAGCACACATTTTTTTACCAAGTGAGATGAGGATCAACAGTCTTCTTTGAAGCATCCAGTAACTGTTGTTCCCTTAATCAACTCTGAGGGTGGTGAGACGCTGGCCCAGGTTGCCCAGGGGGTCTGTGGATGCTCCATCCCTGGAGGTGTTCAAGGCCAGGTTGGACGGGGCCTTGAGCAACCTGGTCTGGTGGGAGGTGTCCCTGCCATGGCAGGGGGGTTGAACTAGATAATCTTTGAGGTCCCTTCCAACCCCAACCATTCTGTGATTTCCTGGGTTAACTGTCCTGGCCTTGGTGTTCTGAAACTTGAATTAGATTTTATTTTATTTTTTTTAATTAAAATGCAAAACAGCACTTGACCTAAATAATTCTACCAGCACAATCATAAGTCTGAAGGTTTTGGAAGCATCAAATTCCCTTAAACATTCCAGATAATTCCACAGTCCCTGATTTCACCCCGCCCATTATCCTACTTTGCTCCAAATTGGCCATTCTTGCTCCTGCCTCCAGTGAGTTACAGGCTAGAGCATCATGTCCGTATTTTCAGAATAGGCTGACTGCTGCATCATCTGCATCTCTGGCATTTTTATTTTCTCCATGATGATGTATTAAAACCACAAACCTTGTCTCCGATAAGCTGAAAAAGCATAATCCAGCTCTGAGTAGTTTTTCTGGACCCTTTTCTTCCTCTTACATTTTTTTTTTTCTTTCTATAAATGTGTGCGCGTAAAGAATGCAGGATTAGATTCGATTTGGGCCATTGGTATTTGGTGCATAAAAAATAACACTGTTTGGTATCAGTGAAATATATTGGAGGAATTGACTTTTCCTAATTGTGGTCATCCTTATCAGGTTAAACATAAGGAGATCCTCCAAACCCATTGTATACCTCTGTGGAGATTAGGGCAGGCCAAGTGTTTGCAACAGTGATGAGTAAACACCTTAATAAATATGGTGAACTGGCACTGCAGCTATTCCTGTAATCTGACCATTGTTTACAGCGGTTTGTAAACCTCAAAAATTACACCTGCTTTGTGTCACCTGAAAAATCGACTAAGAATTCTTCATTAGTTTTTGTTGAAAAATTGAGTGACTAATCACCTGACCAAAAAAAAAATATTAAAATTAGGTGGGTTATGAAGATTACCTTGGATGGGCTGTTTTGTCCAGTGATTTTATCGGCCATTTGTATCAAATACCCTGGAAGATGTTTTCTCTCAGCTGAGTGTGTAGCTCAGCTCTGTGTAGTTGTTTGTTGTGCTGCTTCTGAGGTCACAGAGCTCCAGTTTTTCTGTGTCACAGCATCCAATCCATAGCAGCCTTGTCACACGCCTCTTTTAAAGGTTCTACGTGTCGCTCCCATGGTCACCTTAGCTTTGCATTAGCTAGAAACAGCTCCCGACCAAAGCACGTCGCTAGGAATTTTAGCCAGCAATGACCCCTTTTCCTGGAGCTCATCTTTGCGCTGCCCTTTTCCACGATACAAGAGGTCACGTTATTCCATGTCCGTAAGTTTGCAGAGAAATCTGCCCTGCTTGTTATGGTCACGAGCTGGTGTCTGCCGCTGAGCTGTAACAAGCTGAGAACTGCTCAATGGTGAATTGTGAGATTGCATAATTATGGTTTACACAACCCGCGCGCACAGACGCAAACAAACCCGGGAATTAGCACGTAGGATGGATCGGGGCAGGCTGCGTTGGACAGCTTTCATCACTAGGATTCCCCGTGAAGGGAATGTCTGCTCCTGAATTTAGTAACACACGCATCTGATTGTCACTTTTCTGGGGAAGGTGGGAAGGAACGCGGCTGCGTTCTGAGCTTCGGCGTTTTCGCCATTGCCACTCTCTAATGACTCCAGTGGTGACTGTCCCCACGTCCTCACAGCATCCCACCATCCCCGTTTCTCTGCATGCAAGGGAGTGGTTTCCACCACAAAAAATTGGCAATTACAGCTCTTTTTTTTTTTAAATAACATTGAAATAGAGCAGGCTGCTCCCAGCCCGGACTCCGCAGATGGGCAGCGTTTTGAATCCTGCTTGAATAATCACTGCTACTAATAATAGAACCGGGGAAGGCGGCGAGGCAGCGGGGCTGGGGCTGGGCGAGCGCTGGGCTCTTCCTGCTCAGACTCGAATGCAGCGACTCCGAGTGATTTCTCCATTGTGATTTTCTGCTGTTTGCTTTGTTTCTGATTTTCTTCCCCTTTGCTGCCTTTGCACTTCTAGTGAGGGAGCTTGTAACAGCCACGTAGTAACCGCTTGAGTGGCTGGAAAATCCTTTCATAGCAAAGAAGATGTGATTGTTACTTATTTATTTTATTTTTGGTTAATACAGCTGGAATACAAATGGGGCTTCGATGCCTATGGGCCTTGCGTTCTTCGAGTAATTCCTTATGACATGTGTCAGGCTCTGTTTTATTCAGGTGGGTGGTATGATATTAAACACTAAAGCAAGCTTGCATTTCTCTGCGAGTGTATTTATACGCACGCTCCCTGGCACGGAGATGGTTATTAGTAGAATGTCATCTCCACCCTGGCTATACCCAGCCTGAAACATTCTGCAAATACTGTCTGGGCCTTAAGAGATATCATCCTAAATCAATCAGATAACCTAACGCCGGAGTGTCCTTCCTGCCTTATCCTTTGTCCAGGCAAAGACGAGGCTGCGAGAGACCTTCCTTAAGTAATGCTCTCGGTGAAAGACCCGTCTCCGAATGGAATATTGATCTTCTAATTGCTGTGCTGCTGTTAAAGGAGTCGTTAGTGGTGAGCGGGGGGAGAGCAAACCCAAATGCGTTGTGAGCCCGCTTTGGTTTGTCTCTGCTAAACACACCCAGGGCGTTAATGTGTGAAACTCAACAAATGGTGGAAGGTGGGATTTTTTTTTTTGTATGATGTGGACACGGAGAAGGCAAGTGACGCTCACCGGTGGGCCAGGCTTAGTCGCTCACAAAATTTTGGTTTTAGTTATTCACATTGTAACGGGTGGAAAACAAAGTGCAAAGCAGTGGCATCGGCAGTGGTCCCCAGGAGGTGGGTCGGTCACTCTGAATCACCCTGCGTGGTCTGTCCAAGCTCCCTGGGGCTCTCGAGCGTGGAACGGGGTTGTCTGTTCCTCAGACACAGGCAGCAGAGAAGGATTGTTGTTTCCCTGGTACATCTTGAGTACTGTGTTCAGTTTTGGGCACCTTGGTATAAGAGAGACATTGAGGTGCTGGAGTAGGTCCAGAGAAAGGCAACCAAGCTGGTGAGGATCTGGAGAACGTGTCTTATGGGGAGCAGCTGAAGGAACTGGAACTGTTTAGTCTAGAGAGGAGAAAGCTGAGGAGAGACCTTATTGCTCTCTACAACTACCTGAAAGGACGTTGTAGAGAGGTGGGTGTTGGTCTCTAGTCTCTGGTCGCTAGTTGGTAACTAGCAATAGGACAAGTAGAAATGGCCTCAAGTTGTTCCAGGGGAGGTTTAGATTGGATATTAGGAAAAATTTCTTTATTGAAAGAGTGGTTGAGCACTGGAACAGGCTGCCCAGGGAAGTGGTGGAGTCTCCATCCCTGGAGGTGTTCAAAAAACACGTAGACATGGCACTTCAGGACATGGTCTACTGGTCATGGTAGTGTGGGGTTGATGGTTGGACCTGGGGATCTTGATGGTCTTTTCCAACCTTTATGATTCTATGATTTGCCGCTCTGTGAAGCGGCATGGGGTCACCAGAGGTGCCCTGCCAGGGTGCAGCCCCTGTGCCTGGCCTCGCTGGCAGCCCTCAGCCCTGCTGCTGGGACAACACGGTGCCGTGAACACCCCTTAATTAAAAGCAGGCCCCAGACCCTCCCACGGGGTTCTCACAGGCTGTGCAGCAGCTGTTGGGTGCACCCACCACCCTGTCTGCCGCTGAGGTCAGGTCTGATCGGTGACCTTGATCTCTTTTGTTCCATCTCCTTGTAGCCGTCCTTAGAAGCAACCTACCTGGGTGAGAAAGGGACTATCTGGCTTTTTCAAAGCCTCCAATCAGGCACTTCAGAGAGTAACATGCAGTCTCTGAGGTGAAATCTTTATCACAAGGAATCTTCTTGAGACAATAGAATCAACTATCAGCTCTGCCCCATCTAGCCGATAAATAGTATTTCTTAATATAGTTTCAGAAAATAGCTTCTGTGCTCAAACACATCCTCTTAGCAGGAAAATAGCTCCTTTATTTTTCTGAAGATTGAAATGGCAAATCAACTAATTACTTTCCTTTGAAAAGCTCTGCCACGTAGAACGCGTACTCTCTCAGTGAACTAAATTGATTTATATTCGGCCATTAATTCTTTATAGCCCATAATTTGCAGAACAACAAAGCTAGTTGGAAAATGTGTCCTCTTAAGGGACAAACAACTTTCTGAATGAGATGGGAATATGTTGGCATGGAGAAGAATTGGTGGGTGGGGTGGCATGGGGCTGTGCTGGGGCATGAGCAGGGACAAGAGGGGCGGGTCTAGGAGAGCATCCTGAGCTGCCATACAGATTTCTCCTGAAATAAAGCAGGAATCAGCGAGAGCAGGGTACGTGCCCATGCGGCTGGGACAGTTGGTATTAGATGTGTAGCAGTAACTGGGTACAGCTCCGTGTTTTTCCCCGGCTGTTGGATGCTCTTGTGGTGTTACTGCTGTTTAAGGCTATGTATGTAATTTAATTAGGTGCCGTGACCTTTCCTTTTGGGAGGCTTTTCCATTGGCTGAAGAATATTTGAATTTTCTCCTAATGTCTCTGTTGGTCTCATTTGCATGATCCATGGAAGATACATTATTTTTTTTTTTTTTACTAGGGGAGTTTAGAAAACGAATAAAATTACATTAGGTTTCTTCCAATATGCGCGTCATTGACTGGAATTGAGATCTTGATAATGAAATTGGAATTTGTCTACCTCTGTTTCGGGATAGTAATAAGACGATGATAGAATAAGCTGGGCATTAGGTACAAAACTGCCGGGCTTTGGCAAATGAATGAGATGTTATAAAAGATTGTCTGACAGCTTGGACTACGTGTACGGATTGGAAGTGGAATTGGAGGCTGAGAAGATGCGGAAAGCCCAAGGAGAGTCAAGGCTGAGAGAACTGGAGGCCAGGAGCGAGGGTGGCCCTGATGGTGAGGGATGAGCAGAGAGGGGAGACCAAGGGCATGGGAGGTGGGGACTGGTGGAGGGTCCCCTCGGAGCAGCATTGTCTGAGATCTGCGTGTGTGCCCCTGGGGTGTGATGGCACCTGGGAGCAGGACCTGGAGCAGCTGCAGCGTCTGGGGTAGCTGCAGGTGGGCTTCCCACCATGGAGTCTTTGTTGCTCGTTCTCTGGAATGAGAATTCTCTGTAAACCCTGTCTCGCTGCTGAGGAGGGTTTTGAACATTCAGGGCCAAGCGGTGAGTCCTCACGAGCCTGCGGATGTCAGGAAAGCCCCGTCCCTGCCCACGGCTGGTGGCTCTCCACCGTCCGGCGCTGGGCGCAACTGTGCCGAATGGGCACAGGACTGGGACTTCTAACCACAAACACCAGCAATAAAAGCGTACGTTTGAATGGTGTTTCTCTCCTAGGCTGGGTTTTAGGTGCGATCGCAGGCTCTGCCTGCAAGGCTTTGTTCAGTGTGTGCTTTTATGGAAACCTTCTGCTTGTTCCCCGAAATGGGAGCGTGTCAGACACTGAATAAATGCAGGCAGAGCTAGCGGGGAGGTGTTACAGCACAGGAAACAGAAACATAGTCTTAAACAAATTAAAAGGATGGTAATTAGCCAAATGAATTTCATCCTGGAGATAATCAGACGAATATATTTAGAAGGAAAATAATCCCAATTCTCAGAAAACAGTAATTAAAATATACTCATTTTTGGGAATGGTTAACAAGCTAGATTGGAGGCAGCAAAGTGGAATAAAGCGGTGATGGAGGCTCTTTGGGATGGCGTCTGACGAGGCCCTGATGTGTGATCCAAACGTAGCCCCTTGATAGCATCAGATTCAGAGTTTGGGAAATATCTCTGAGTAAGTTCTAGAAAAGCGGAGTGAAGTGCAGAGCTCAGTTCTGTTATCTAGGTCGGCTGAGAGATAACAGAGGATGAATTTCATAACCATGTATTTAAAGGGTGGCAGCAGTGGGGAGGTGGAAGAATTTAGGGTGGATAATTGACAGATAAACGTGGGACAGGGTGGGAAGGCGCAGGCATCCGGGCGTCGGGAAATTACCTGCACACGCCAACGTGTCAGTCTGGAGCTGGCTGCCTGCAGAAGCAGTGAAAGCTCTCCCGTTACTGACACGGTCCCTGAGGATGTGCTGGAGGAGTCAATCACCCAACAGGTCTCTTCTGCTTTCCATTAGCACCAGGATCCCAGCCAGGATCTGAGAGCAGGGAGATTGATGGGGAAAGGGAGGTCTCGGGGGAAGAGTGGGAGAACGTGTCGGTGCATGCTGTTTGAAGATCCCAGCCCGGGCGCAGTGCTTTGTTCTCTAGCAGATGTCAGCAAGGTGTGGTGGTCTGTGTTTTGTCCTTTGGGTTCTCTTGTGTAAGCTTCAGATGTTGTCTTTCATGGACAAAGCTAGAGATGGGTCATGGCCACAAAATATTGACCTCTGCCAATACACTGAAAGCTACAAACTTTGAGAAAGTTTTAGGCTTTTTTACAGCTGGATCTATTGAAGAGGAAGCAGTTGGATAGAGCACAGAACCGGAAAAAAACCCCAAACCTTTGTTTCCCAGAGCATAAACCAATTCTTTTCAGGATTCAGTCTACAAGAGAGTTACAGTGTCCAAGCCTCATTGGGAGACTTATCGCTTCTGGGTTCGCGATGAGCAGATGCAGCAAACATGGACAAATGCTGTTTTTCTAGGAAACAGCCATCTGATCTGATTGTAGCGTATTATGATTTGACATCTGTTCACACCCAATAATTCGTATTGATCTTATTTATGATTGAAACTGACAGTAGGTGAATTGATGGGTAGATGAGAAGGATAGTGTTGGGATATTAATTTTGTTTTCTTCTCAAAATGCCTGCAGAGAGAACAGATTATGCTGGAATCTCTGGGAAATGGACCTTTCTAGGATGTCCAGTGAATGGACAGAGGATGGAGAATGCCCTTCAAAGGAGCTCCATCCCCACAGGGTGCCTGGACGGACACAGCAAAGCGTGTCTCTGGAGGGGAGGCCATGGCTGCCGTACCCTGTTCTTGCTCTGATATACTCAGTCCCATGCAAATAAACTAGATTAAACAAGATGCTCCTAGGATTATTCATGAACCCGAGATCCTTAAATTGTGTATTAGGGGGGTTGTGTTGGATTAAGCCTTCTGCACACCACAATGCTCTCATCTAGAATTTATCTGCATGCAATAAAATTAATAAAAACTGAATTAGGAAGAAAACATCAATAGAAATCACGTAAATTAGCATGCAGATTTATAATCTCTAATAATTACTGCCTTTTCAAAGTTCATATATTTTTTTACCCTCACCTGAACATCAAATATTTTGTTTAAAATTAACATTCCTCGTCTTGCACCATCTAAATATGTGGCTTTGCTGAGGAGTTTATCTACTTAGGCGCTTTACTATGGCCTGTGTTCTTGCCTAACACAGGGAATTGTTCATTTGTTGTTTGTTTGGTTTTTTTTAAGAAGCAAAGGGCTGTTTCCTTCATGTGACATTTGCTTGTAGGCTTGGCAGGAGCACAGGTCTGGCTGCGTTAAACCAGGACGCTTTTTCCTAGCAGGTTGCCTCCTGCAATATTCAGCATTCAAACCTGAGGTTTACTCTGTCCATTAAGTGAAAAATCGTTCGCTAGTATCTGGGTGGTGATCTAAAATGTGGTGCAGACAGAGGAACCGACTGTGGGGGTTGAAGATGATACTGGACATAGGAAAAAACCGGTATGAGAGCTGGCTTGGAAAAGTGGGCTCCTGTCTGACCCCACGGATACCGCAAAGTAACAAAGCCCGTGCTGCTCATTCGCGGTCCTTTCCTCCAAGCTATCAGTCCCTCAGAAGGCTGTGGAATACCAACCAGCTCAAAACATGTCAAGCTTAAAAGTAGCATTTAATGAGTAAAAATTCTGTGCTCTTGAAATAAATAAATAGCCCGTTTTTCATCTATATCTGCAGCACGTTGCTTCTCGCAACCTCTTGTTATAGAAATACTTTTTCAGCCTGGCATGTTTTGCCTTTCCCCAGCTAATTATGTTCGGTTTCAAGTAGGTGCTCTGGATTAACAAGTGACTATCATTTAGGGAGTCAGAGTCAGGAAGGAGACGGAGTTTCATGAAGCCCTCTGTGACCTTGGAACGTAGCAGACATTTTTCTTTTCTTTTTTTTTTTTTTTTGTTAAGTTTGACTTCTTCAAAGGAAGACCTTCAGCCCTTCTCAGGTTGAGCTGTCTCTATATTGCGCTCATTAAAGATTCAGGAGTTCCTTTTAAGTTCATGTTAGGAAATTCAAATTTTTCAATTTGGGAAAGTTGTGTCTCTTTTTCAAGTACTGTACTGCTCATTTTTGAAGGTCTTCCAGGATTTCCAGTGGCTTCTCGCAGAGCAAGAGCCAGGCTGTGTTGTTTTAATCTAAAATCTCAGTGCAACAGGACTGCGTGTGTTCCATGGTTGAGCTGTTTACAGAGGTAAAAATGTCCCGTGGGCTAAGGAGCAGCCCCTCAGGTGACCACTGCATTTCTGCTGTGCTGCTGAGGTCCTTTTTGAGCATGGCTTCATTATTTATCTCTTATTTATTTCTATATTTGGGGTTGGACCAGAAGCAGAAGGCTCTTCTCTCCAAGGGCTCATAGCTGTTAAATGTTGAAGGTTGAACCTCCTCGTCGTGCTGAGCTAAACCACAGTGTCCTTTGAAATCTGCTTCAAGATCTGAACTTTGTTAAACGGCCCTTTCTCCCTTTAATGTTAGAGGAGGAAAAATCTAAGCCTCTGAGTGGATTCATAGTCACACTTTAATTAATCATATTTTTACAGCGAGCTGCCAGCAACTGTCAGGAGGAAGGAGATGCCTCTAATCCAAATTCACAACAACAAAAAATAAATGCACTAGAAATATCCCCAGCCAATAAACAGCCTCGTCCTCTAAGAAAAAATACCCTTCCTGCCAACCCAACTCAGAAAACCCCCCGATGCGAGGCAGATTTCTTCCACTCTTTGTCCCAGGCAAAGAAGGCACCTTTGCAGAGCAGGAGTGAGCGCCGGCAGCAGCGTGCCCCGGGGACCTCCCGTGAGCACAAGTGCAAGGGTAGGTGGTGACAAGGAAAGCTCTTTGGCCAGGAAGCAGATTTGGGTTTCAGCCTCCCCAAAGGACCACTCTGAAGAGCAAAGGGTGGGGTAGGGAGTGGGAACAGGAACAGGGTGGTGGAAAGATCTGACACGTTTTGAAATCCCGTCTCAGGCTGCAGTAAATTGAGAAATAAATTGGCCATTATATGTCACTAAGAATACTTTCTACAACAAGGGAAATGGCCATGACGATGCTCCAACAGACTGAGGTGCTTGCAGAGGGGCAGGGTAGAAGAGGCAGAGAAGTGGCTTGGGTCGTGTTTGGGATGATGAATTTGAATTTCCGTAGTTTAAGAAGTGCTCCAGAAATGCAGAGCAGCTCGCTTTCCCTCCCTGTGCTCTAGCTGCCTTGGCACACAGCAGAAAATGTGAACTTGGTAAAGGATGATGAAGGCTTTTTTTCCCAGTTGACAGGGTGTGTTTGACTTGCCTGTGTTCTGGGTGTGGATTTCTTTTTTCTTTTCTAGTTACTGTTCAAGCAGCTGTTTTGAAAATAGTTTATCACTTGTCTTTTTTAAAAAATGAATTCTTCTTGCTGCTGATTTTCATTAAATCTTTCTTTGTGATAATTGCAAGTCACAGTGAATATAAAGCAGCCAAGAAGGAGCAGGGCTTAGGAGAGACATCTACGGAAATGACTGAATGCCTGATATTCGTTTACTCCATAAGATGTTGATGGAGTTACCCGGGATGCAGAGGTTCCCTGCAGCCCAGGGTGGGATAAGCTGACTCAAGAGCAGTGCGGGTAGCGTGGTGGTCAAAACTTGTCCTCCAGGCCCCGGGGGAAGATGGTTCAAATTAATATGGTTGAGAAGAGCTGGGGTACTTGCTGTGGTCCTTGGAGATGTGGAGGGGAGAGAATGAGACATCTCTGGCCTGGCCAGGCCAGGCTGTGAACAACTGTGAGAGAGGAAGGAGGA
The DNA here is from genome assembly GCA_033124195.1 of Coracias cyanogaster. Classification (NCBI taxonomy): domain Eukaryota; kingdom Metazoa; phylum Chordata; class Aves; order Coraciiformes; family Coraciidae; genus Coracias; species Coracias cyanogaster. The sequence goes on from JAVSBS010001564.1 coordinate 65,708, forward strand.
CAGGCAGATCCAGGCAGCAGCTTTCCTGTGCCACCGGTTGGTGACACCACCCGCCTGTCGCACCTGCTGTTAACAGTGTGAGAGAAGAGGAACTTTGGGGATGGACAATACTGTAGATGGAGCAAAAGAGGAAAGAAAGGGAGGGTTGACTCCTGGATCTAGCTAAACCAGACTGCAGAGAGTGAGGAGAGAATTGGTTCATACGAGGACTGTGTGAAGAGGGGACGTTGCTGTTGTCAGTGCTCGTAACTCTTCTGTGGCTAAGCACAAGTTCTCTCCCTCCAGGGCTTTCACCAGTGCTAAAACCCAATTAAACCATGTTAAAAGAAACCTCCCAGGAGCTGACAGCAAAAATGTAGTGACCTTCTCTGGCAAACGTTAGTGCTGTCTTTGTAACGCTGGGCTTTTATATCCCTCCTGTCAGGGTGCCCGATGCTACTGCCCGCAGGCAGCAGGACCTGGGCTTTGCCCACCCGAGCAGAGCCAGCAGACGCTGCCTGGGCTTGCGGCCTCATCTGTTCTTCCTACCTGTCTCCATGACACTGCAGAGCTGGTGTTCCCCAGAGCTTGTCCCATTAGACTTTTCCTTTCGTGCCTGTCACTGCCGCTGGCCTCTCAATGTGCTCTAAAAAATCCGAGATATGTTTTTTTCTCCCTCTTTCTGAGTGGTTTCATTTATTATTTATTAATGACATCTGGAGGACGCAGTAGTGATGGATTCTGTTATGATGACTGCAGTAAAACTGTGTGCTTATACTAGGTTATTGGGAAGATAATACATTCATTGGGCTCTGGGGTTAGCCCTGGGTAGTTTTGGTCCTCCTGGTTGTGTCACTATATCCCCATATCAGGGTTTAAGGGGCTTTGAGCCCTGCGCGGGGCTCGTGCTGGCTCTCTGCACAGGCATGGTTCTCATGCCTGTCGAGGGTTTTACCTGTTTATTTCCTTGGAGCTGCTGGAGCGTGTTCCCCACTGTGGTTCTTTATTGAGTTGCATGAAAAAGTCAGACAGGTAGTAACAAAAATTTGCCTAGGATGTGTTACACTGGGTTTTACTCAGCAGCACTCGGCTATATCTGCGCCGCTTTCCTGCATGATAGCTTTTAAGTTTTCTACAAGTAAGTTGTTTCCACTCCCACCCAGATGTAATTTTTCTTATGCCTGGAGTCAGAAAATGAAAACTTCCCATTCTTCCTAGAGTAAGTGAAACTTTGCAGTTCTTCACCATGGAAACTGAACTAGTTAATAGTGTTCACCTTCCCTCAAAGTCCAGATGCTCTGCTTGCACATGATTTTTGGGGAAAGCTGCACCCTCACGTCTCTCTCCATTGTGGTCAAGGCAGAAAGGAGACAAGTAACGTGGATATTGCTGTGATACTGCTGGGTGTGAGGGGCTGCCAAGGACTGTATCATCGTCAGCAGTATATAGCACCAAGTTATTGATCCTGCTTTTGTGCATAGAACCTCCTTGCAGCACACCAGGACAAGGTGGTTGTGCCTGCAGTAAGATCCACAACAGGGAGATCCTTCCCAAGAGTGCTTTTCATCATCAGTTTCTTTGGGGCCTCCAGTATCATTTTAGTAGAGCCTGCGGATGAAACCACAAATAATCATAGGGTCGTTTTGGTTGGAAGTAGACCTTTAAGATCATTGAGTCCAGCTGCTAACCCAGCACTGCCAGGGCACCACTAACCCATGTCCTTCAGCACCACTTCTCCATGGCTTGGAAACCCCTCCAGGGATGGGGACTCCACCACTGCCCTGCCCAGCCTGGGCCCAAGCTCCATGACCCTTTTGGGGAAGAAATTTTTCCTCATGTCCAACCTGAACCTCTCCTGGTGCAGCTTCAGGCAATTTCCTCTTGTCCTGTTGCTTCTCCCTTGGGAGACCAAAGCAATGTATCCTCTAAACCACGCTCATGGCCAGGGCAGGTTGGCTGCTGCCCATCTGCGGCACTCTCTGTTCAGAAGACACAAAGAGGAGCAGGGCTCTGTACCAACACCCTCGGAGCGCTGCACCTCGCTGCCTTCTGTCTGCTTAACAAATTGCACTAATTGTCCAGTTGGACACACTTGGGAATTGGGATATGCCAGACGCAGGGGAAAACTGCAGCCACCATCTGTGTGTCCCCCTGCTTCAAGAAGCTGTCAGTGGAGCCTGCTGTGAATAATTCAGACTCTGAGCTGCGATTTGTAAGATAAAGGAAAATAAAATTGCCTGTAGCTGTCTGCAGTGGCAGTTACTCTTTCCACCAAAGTTCGATATCCAGCGGTTGCCTTGAGGAGCGTGTTGGACCGTCAGAATCCTGCCACACATGCTGGTTCCGTGCCGGGTTCCTGCGGCACTGCTGCTGCGAACAGCCCTGCACGCAAACACTCATGCTGGAAGCTCGTCGCTGCTCCTGTCTTCATCCAAGTTCAGGGCTTTCCCCCACTGGTCCATGTCATTCCACAGGTGAACTCCTGCTGGTAACAGCTCTGGGAAAGCAAAAGCGTGGCAGATCAGAGCTAAGCATTTGTGGTTCCTCTCTGGGAAGGTTTTAAACTGGTGTGATGTTACAGACTTGCAGGTAGTGCTGTGTAACCGAACCAGCGTGGTGGGAGAGTAGATAGCGAGAAGGAAGATCTGACGACTTCTCTTCAAAGTCAAGACGGAGGGACTGCAGCGCAGGATCTACCCCGCCGCTTCGTTTGAATCTGTGGATACCCATCACAATATTTCTCCAAGCAGTATTTCACTTCATTAGTTTGTATTGTTAACTGCAAAAGTCCTGTCAGTTTTTATCTATTGTTTCCTGCCAAGTGCTTTAAACAATCAGAGCTAAATTATACAGCTATTTCCTTAAGCAGCCAAATGGCAGCCCATTGATAGTCATTCAGCTGCACAAGATTAAAATAGATAAGTTGCAAGAAAAATAGCGGGTTGAGGAGTTCCTCTCATAAATAGCAGGTTGAGGAGTTCCTCTCATGCGCGTTACCACAAGGATAATGCCTCATTGCTTTACCGCTGCCCTCCCCAGAACATCTCTTGACCTCTTGCTCAACGTCTTGCTGCTTCTTGGTGTCCTGATCCCTCCCTCCACCCCACGATGCTGGTGCCTGTGCCCCAAAACAACCTGGCCCAAAACACAGCTCCCTGCAGAGTGCGAAGCAGCTTTTCCCGTGGAGTTGCTGCGCTTTGAAGAGCAAAGTTACTGTAAGCAGCGATAGTGTGTTCCTAGGGTAAAGTGATGAGGCAGAAAGTCTTCGAGGCTGCTGAGCCATTCCCATCAGGACCAGAAATGTTCAGTGGGGAGATAACGATTTGTTCCCCATTTCAACCGAAGGGGGATGAGAAAGCTCTTAGCCTTGATTCACTGAAGTGCTTCTCTTCAGGAAGACACTAAGCTTGTGCCTAAGTGTTCTGCTAATCGAGGAGACCTTATTGCGAGAAACTTTAAAGGCACATTTTACAGCTTAAATCTACCTCTCAAATGACATTTTCTGACAGAAATAAAAGGAATAACAGTGATGCGTGCAGAGTTGTCTCATGATTTTTAAAACATAAGGTCACTGTTTACAAACTTGGCTCCTTCAAGTTAGGCATGGAAATGCTTATGTAGGTACATAAATAAGTGGCCTACTTTTCTGGGATGCTGAATCCATTAAAATCAATGGAAATTCTGCATCTCTGAATAAAATGTCACTTATTTTGCTGGCTAATTTTAGGTTCCCAAATACAGAAACTTTGATCTAAAAGAAAAAGGATTTAAAAAAAAATGCTGCTGAATTTTTGCCACGCTTCTGGAACACCAAGCTCCATGGCACGTGGTTAAGGCCTGGCCTTTGGGAGGATTCAAAGGGAAGCTGGACTGAGCCCTGCATGAAACATCCGTCTGAAATCACCTTAGCATAGAAGAAAGGACATCGTCTGTGCACGTGAAACTCCACTCTCAGTTCCCAGCCTCAGCTGAGGGCAAAGTGAAAATATCGAGCAAAACAACAAGTCAAAGCACGCTGCAGAAATCTCTCTGTGGGATCAGTAATTCCTGTAAAGGCATTTTTGAAGTCGTCACGGTGGTCAAGCCAGATACCATCTCTGTGCATTGTCCCTCGCTAAGAAGTTGCCAGGTCGTGACTTGTTTTCTGCTCGGTCTGAGCAGTGCTGGTAATGTCACCGCGGGCTCACTAAAATGAAGTGAGAGATTTGTCACATGCTTTAGTCTTTCGTTTTATAGCACTCAATATAAAAAATGGGAGAGGCGAGTGTCCTTTTGTCCTGTGAGGTCATTGATTTTCATTGCCTGTTACTGCTGTGCATGGCAGCTGTGTGGGCCTCTGCTTTGTTCTGCAAAGCATTAAGTCTGAAAGTCTACATCAAGGACTTTCCTTCTGATGCCTTCTCTCTCCTGAAAGTGAGAGCTCTTCTGTTTAGCGTTTGTCTCTCACGCTTGATCCACCAGCTTGTGCCGCTGCACTGATCATGTCACAGATGCCCCTTCTGAAGGCTCTCCAGCTGCCCAACTTGCCTAGTGTCACGTTCAAGTTGCCTTTCCCCTTTCCAGCCTCAGCCTATTTTCCACAGGGGGTCTGCTGAGCTCTCGAGTAGCATTCAGCCTTCTTATCATGTTCTTTTTCCTTACCCAACTCTGGGTTTTGTATCATCTTTGTGCTTTTTTGCCTGACAATGCCTGTATTTAGAAACCGTAGCCTGTCCCCTCCACTCACAGCACCCTCCATGTCCGAGCATCAGTCATTGCGCTGCTCCAGGTCCTCTCCTCTGGTCTTCTAGACCTGACCTCCTGCACACGCCTGGCTCTGTCCTAGGGCGTTTTGTTCCTTGTCACGTCACCTGATTTCCAGTTAGACTCAGCGCTGGTAGCCTTGTCTTTCCCTGCATGCAAAGCACCTGCTGCAAAGAGTAAAGGCAGTTAACGCCGTGTCGCAACGTACCTGTCTGCTCCTGCACAAAGCGATTTATGTCGGTGAAATGCTCCACTGATGTCAGCAGGAAAAGTTTTCAGCAAATTCTTAATTTACTAAGTACTTCCAGATTAAGGAGGAACCTGAAAGGGCTTGCGTGCACAAAATAGTCAAAGGCCAGAGGGACCGTGCAAAAAAAGTATTCATTTGAATACAATTATTTTCCAAAAGAACAAAAAAACCCTCTTTTTTTTTTTTTAAACTGGGTCACCACTACATCTGCAGCACTCAGCCATTTTACATACGACACGATCACCCACTCTGTTTATCTTTAGGCAATATGCTCTCGCAAACTGCCAATTAATTGCATATTTGGTGCCTGCTCTCTCCCAGCATCCTGGATAAACACGGCAAAGCCAATCAGAGGGAGCTGCTCTTGGCTGCGAGGGGAAGGAAATCTGTCATTGTCTCAGCCTTGTTATCTGCAACCAAGGCAGCTTCTAGCAGCGTTCTGCTTGTAAACACCCTCTTTAGACACCTTCTGATTTACATAGATGGCGTGTCAGCCATTGTCTGCAGCACTACCTGCAGATTTTTAAATAATTGCTTTCCAAAATATTAGATGCAAGATTGTCCTTGATAACAGGTAAGGCCCATCAAGGCTAGTAAAGTGTGGTAAGCAGTGTCCTTAAAATGGAAAGATAAAGCTGAGTCTGAGCCAATGTAAGAGAGAGAAGAGAGGACAGTGGGGTATCCAGACTCAGTCCGTGGTTAGTTCCGCGCAGAGCATCCTTCCTGTGGATTTTACCTGAGTCACTGTTGGGAAGGTTTGGGGACAGGTCTGGTTGTGACATGGAGGTGTTCACCAGACAAGTAGACGTGGTGCTTTGAGACGTGGTCTAGGGGTCAGGGAGATGTTGGACTTGGTGATCCTAGAGGTCTTTTCCAAGCTAAATGATTCTACGATTCTGTGATGCTATGGACTTTTCAGAAAGGTCCCATCTGTTGATGTTAGCCTGGATGAGACCTCCTCCTCCACTCCTCTGCAAATAGTTTCTACTTGTTGTATGTTATTTAAATCTATATCTGGACAAAATCCATAGGAAATAACCTCCGGTGCATGCAAGGTTTTCTGACTGGCTGTATTCTTCATTTCTGTCTCTAATTTCTGTGACTAGTGAAATCCTGAAAGAATGCACCGGGGACATGAGCCCTCATTGGGTTTGGATGTGCGCTAGCTCCAGCCTCGCAGGTCTTCTCTTTCTTCATTTCTATCATCTCTCAAACTAAGTGGCTTCAAAGGAGGCTCAGCTGACTCTACAGTGGCTACAGAGAGCCGGGACAAAATCTGCTCCTGGGGCAGTCCTCAAGAGGATTTTTAAACTGCCATCTTGACACCAAGTTATTGTAAATTAACTGTTGCTTCCAGGCAAGCAATGATGAATGGTCTGAAATGAGGAGATAAGCGTGCATATGGATACATTCTCCCAGGCTCCCACGGACCTTCTGTGTTACTAGCAGCTGGGAGTAATTCCTAAGACAGGGAATATTTGATGCTGGGTGAATTCTTATTGTAATGTGCCCGTGTATATAGAGAATAAATGAGTGGAGATAGTTTGAACCATTGTAATATAGAAGAAAATCAAGCCCCTTGTGTCTTATAAAAATACAGGCACATATTTGGGGGTTTTTGTTTGTTTGTTCATCTATTCTTTTTTACCAGTCTTACCTTAGACTGTGTTTTAATTGTGTCATTTACTCTTTACCTACTAGCAGTGCCCTAAAGCCATAAGCTAAGTCGAGTTCTGACATGCGTGTCTGCCAGTTTGATAGCGCAGCCAACCCAGAATCGGTGTGAGCAAGGCAGGGATCCCAGGAAATGGGAGACCTGCAGTTACCCCGCGATGGCTGCTGCTTCCTGGGGTCCTGCTCCTGCTAAATCAGTGAGAACACAGCCACCGAGCTCCCGTGGAGGTGGCATTGGCCTGCAGACATCATGCCTTGTCTTGGGTTTTGTTCTTGTCCTATCGTTTTGGCTCTAGTGTGATTGCTGGGGCAAGAATGACGAAGTTTGGGGAAAAGCGATCCAGCCGGAGCGGAGCGGGAGCCCGCAGGTGCCCAGAGCCAGCTGTGCCAGTCGTGCTGTGGAGATGAGAAAGATGCTTGTTTGCATCGGAGCGGTTCTGAAATGCGTATTGTGATTGTTCACGAGTCGCAGGCCAGCTGTTAGCATAAGGCTGGGACACCGAACAGAGAGGTAATAGAAAACATCCCTGCAGCTCCGCCCTTCCACTTACTTCTCGCAATAAAAACAAGTCCAGAAGAATAGCGAGTCCTCGCTCGGTGCTCTCCTGCAGCACAATGAGCCCTGGTGCGCGGCAGATGCTCTCGCTGCCCTTTCTTAGTAACTCGGGAACTGGTACAAACGGCTGAAATGGATATTCTGACTGGCCCCACCGCTCGTGGCCATCGCCAGAGCAGCGAATCTAAACATGTGCCGTCAGAAATGAGCAAAACCCGCTGCCTCAAGAGGGACGTGTTTTGGGAAAGGGGGAGACGGAGTTGTGGGAACCTGAACAAAACATTCAGGGGTTTTGCTTTGCTTTCTGTATTGTGCCAGAATTTTCTCATTGGCAGGGTGAAGTAAAATCTGTTGGGTTAAGGCTGCTTCTCGGGTCGTTGTAGAGTATTGTAATATTGAAGGACAGTGGAGATGAGCGACCTATGTTGCTGTCAGGGACTAGAGTTTATTATCGCAGTGGGTA
>JAVSBS010001564.1:88547-112411 GCA_033124195.1 Coracias cyanogaster
CTATAATGATTGTGAGGTCATTAACGTGATGGTATTTACAGCCTTCTATATGGGCAGGGAAATGTTGAATAAAACACAAGGGAACTTGTGCAGGTACAATGAAATCAGTAAAGTTAAAATTTTGGGTTGTCCTTGCAATGACTTGCCCAGATGATGTGGTTGGAGGCAGGACTGGTGGTGGAGAACGTGGCACCTGCACAAGCAGGGCTCCTGGGCACCACCAGAACCCCGCAGGGCTGGAGCCCTGTGCCTGGGGTGGGGAGTCAGGGCTCCCTTGCCCACGTGTGCCACTGCCCGTGTCACCGGCAGAGCGACAGCGCTCGGAAATGCCAGTCCTCACCTCGGGTGCGAGGATGCTGGCCAAGCAACAGCCCGCTTCTGGGCCCTGGGTCCTGCAGCTCATGCCCGTCCACAGGAGAAGACAGCCGTTGTGCGGCCGTGGCATTTTACAGCCGTGTGACAACTTTGTGACTTCTGGCTGACGTTTGCAGGGTCATTTCCACTCTGTCCTGAACAGGGCCGTATGAATCTCTCTGCTGAGACGGACAGATTGGGTTTGAAAAGTCTGTTTTATGGTACGGTTGGTGATGAGAAGTGCAGATATGAAGCAGAATGGCTCAATTTCTTTTTTTCCCTCTGCTTCTTTAGTATTTGGTGACCATGATAGGATGGCTTTGTTTTAGAAGGATCTTTGTAGAACGTAGTTGGGAATATGTTTGCTCCCAGCGACCAACTGAGTCTGCCCGTGTCCTGGAAAGCCATCCAAGCACTGCTTCCCCGGTGCGATCGCTGCGGCTGGCGTGCCCGGCACGGCGCTGGTGCTGAATCCCAAAAAATGCTCCAGGATTCCGAGGGGCTGTGGTTTTACACGTGTAGTCACATCTCAAAAAACTTGTCGGAAATTATTCTGCTGATCCCTTGATTAGAATTCTTTAGCCCACTTTTTTTTGAGGAGAAACAATTGTTCAGAGTAATGAGAGAGGATGTTTTGATTGAAGGATGTGCAATAATCTGCCCCGAATCTGCTCCGCTGCATTGTACCAAATTAACTTATTTCTCTATATTTGTTCATATTCAAAGCATAAATAATTTAGCATTTTGTCTCTCTCTGTGAATGTGAGAAGCACGCTTGCTGATTTCAGATCAGATGGAGCCGTGATGTTTATTACTCTGATGTTGGGGAACGATTGTTGCATATTTAATATCACCATAAATAAAAATCCTGTAGCTGTGTTCCCACTTGTGGGATCGGCATGTGGCTCTCTCCTAACGCGTCTGATCTACAGGGCTCAAAGCTTTAGTGGGATGAAAGCAGCAGCTTTCCTTGCCCACAGTGATACAGGGCAGGAGTGGCAGCAGCGTTTGCCGGCGTGCCCGGCCTGGCTGGTGTCCACCAGCACCTTCCCGAAGCACGCTCAGCCCCCACCAGCTTGAGCAAAATCAACAAAATCATTTATCTCACTCAGAAATACTGGGAGACTTGCGCTGTGTGACAATGCAAATACCAGAGGTAAAACAAACCTCATTAAAATAAAGTGGCTGCATGATAAGGCAAATGTTTAACGTGCCTTTTAAAAAGCAGTATTTCTTTTCTTCATTTTATCTTACTTACGCCTTTAAGAACTGCCTGGAAGTATTTTACAGTCATTGCCAAAGTAGCTGGAGTTTTAGCGGTCTTCTAATGGGCATTGGACGCCTCTGATTTTAGTGGGTTTATTTCCGCGTGGGGAAAAGACCGTGCGGTGGGTGAGTATCTGGGCCATGCCTGTTATTCCTACATATAATTAAATTCTCTTCAAAGTGTGGCACGAGCGTTGCAGCACTGGGCAGGGGTGGGTGTTCTCCACACAGCAGCAGTTTTGCAGCGTTTCGGTCCGTTCTCGGCAGTGCGGGTTTGCAGGATTCTTGCTCGGGCGCCTTGCTGAACTCCGGCTTGTCACCCAGCGCCGTTTTCCGCTTTCTCCTCTAAAATTCCCTGGTGTGGAGAGAAATTCTTGTCTGTTTTATCTGAGGTACTTGCCAGAATAAAGGGAGCGAGGCGCTGCTCAGCAAGGGAGAAAGAGCGAGCTTTGTCCATGAGCCACTTGTGAGCCAAGCCAGTCCCGCTAGGTCACATTCTTCTTCTCGCAGCCTTGGCATGGATCGCCTCTTTTTAATGGAGTCCAGCGTTCCCAGCGTTTCCAAACTCGTGTTAGTGTTTGCAGCAAGCTGGGATGCTCTCTGAGAAACACTTTGTCTGGATCTGATTTAGAGCGAGGCAGCGTCACTGTTGGAAGCGTGAGAGTCTCTGCATGGTTCTCCAGGCCTGTGAGCACCAAGGGGTGGACGTTGCTCCCACTGGCGCTTGGCTGAAGTCTCGGAGAGAGTCCATGTCAAGTGTCTCAGGGTGGATCGGCCACATGCTTCTCCGGTGCCTCTCCCAGTCGTCCCCACAAACTGTGCTTGTGTCTGCACCATGGAGCAGCCTCAGCGCCCGGGGTGCTCTCAGCAGGAGCTGAACCTGCTGATGTTCTCCAGGAGCAGCATGGCGTTGCTCCACCCACCACCCCTCCCTGGGCTACCTCTCATCAATCCTCGGAACCAACTCTTCCTACTTAAAATTTGCTCCTATTGCACTGTGCTACCTGCTGACGTGGTCACGGCCCAAACACGGCGTCGCTGGGGTCAGAGAACCGTGCGGGGGAGGAAAGCCCTCGCGTCCAGCCCTGAGGAGTCACGCTGCTGAAGCCAGCAATACTGGACTTGTGCTGAACAGATGTGGACCAGAAATGGTCCAAACCCCTTCCTTTACTGGAACACAGCCATTTTGCTTGTTCGGTATTCTAAAAGCAGAGTTAACAGCTATTTTTGTCTCTATTCTCATTTCTCACGTACATATAAAGTCACTGTTGATGTTGCTTGTCAAGCCACGCTGCAGTTACGATGCCAAAAATCTCAAAACTGTCATGGAGTGAGACAAGGATAAAGGAAAAAAAACAACTTGGATAAAAGGGCTGTGGACTCAGAAATGCTGCATGTGGCACAATTCCCAACCCTCAGAGAGACTTATTAATTTACATCGTGGAAGTCTTTATGGTGCACAACTCCATGGCTTTCTGGCTCCACCTGGGATCTTGTTGGGTGTACGAAGAAGCTGCTTTTGCACTTCTCCAGGCAAAGGCATTGAAAAGCACTTTTGTTTCTTAAAGTGTATAAGGTAATAAAGTGTATAAGGGATAGTGTAAGGGAAGCCACATGTCAGAGGTAGGCAAAGACTACTCAGAAATAGCACGTTGACCTAATGCAGGGGTTTTTTTTAATTGCCTTCTTCCAGACAATAGCGTTAAGGCTTAGACTGAACATTCAGTCCTTTGCTGCATCCTTGGAGCTTTCTGTCTGAGCAGAAAGACAGTCTGGGTTAGGCACTGTCTGACGTTACGTCGCAGGCGGGCGTTGGAACAAGTGCTTGGCTTTTCTCGCCGAGCATCCTTCCAGCTCTGTTTTCCTTTAGTCAAGACAATTACATTGGTGGTTATTCAAATAAAAACAGAAGGGTAGTGAAATGATTCATCTTTCCAAGCAGCTTTGCTGAAGAGTGTCATTAATTCAGCACTGGCAGGAATATGTCTGCTTTGGAAAAAGCGCTTTGTCCAAGGGAGTGGATTGCTCGGAAGGCTGCATCCTCTTTCACCCGGGAGGGCTCAGAGGTGGCCCTGTGCTGATGACCAGTGCTTCCAACTGGGACCAAAAAATGGGTGTTTTCCCCGGCACTGTCATCTCTTGGGGTCTGCCAGATCAGGGCAGGCACAAGAGCAGGGTCTGACCTCGGCTCTCCGTCCTGGAGGTGAATCCATCAGAGCCAGGCTGCAGCCTCCTGCCAGCGAACCACCAACTAAAACTGTCTGTTGCCCAGGAACGGGGGTAACGCCTTCCACCAGCTCTAATCTCTTTATAAAAAACCAAAACTAAACCAAAAAAAAAAACAACCAACAACCACACCCTTAATAAAAAACCGTCTAAGTTATTATCCCATCACTTGTAAACACGGACGTGTGCACTGAGGGCACTTCAGAGAGAAGGTGCTTGGCAGCTTGTCCGGCGTTGCCCGTGCTGCTCGGCAGCTGCGGGCGCAGCTGGTTTCTGCAGAAGCGTGTAGGGTGGAGAGTGCAGAGCACTTAACCCATCCCTCTGCATCCGAGGGAGACTGGCTTGGACCATCCTTGTGTTACCCCTTGGAATCAGGCAACCAGGTCCTCATCAGGTGCATTTCTCAGCTGCCCAAAGAAATGAAGAGATCACGGAACATTCTTCTCACTTGGCAATTATTCTAATTTCTCGGAAGCCTGCATTGTATCGGTCCTGTCCCTGTCCCACCCCTCTGATGCTGAATGAGCCCAGCAATTTGAACTGTTGTCCTCGTGCTCTGCTAATGAGATATGACTGGAGGTTATGGAGTGACTTAGTCAGAGAACGTGCTCAGTTACTCACCAACAGCCAAGGTCCGTTCGTGTAATTCCTGTTGACAAGCTGATGATTTCCTAATGGAAAGCCGGCCCTGACACCGTGGGCATGCGCGCAGCCTGCCAGCCAGGGCTGGGGTGAATTGTGCTCCACGTGATCCCTCCAGCGAGACCATCCCCGAGCGTGTGTGTGTCTGGGTTTTGGAAACGAGCAGCAATTGCACTGGTCTGGAAGATGAGGTCAGGGAGCTCCGAATGCAGCACAGGCAGAGAGGAGCAGGGGGCTGGTAACAGCAAATGGAGCTTTTCACCTCACAGTTTGAAGCCAGAGTGGACAGAGATGGCCGGCTGCTGCTTTTGAGCGCTGGAGATGTAGGACTGTATGAGATCCCACAAGACCATTGCCCCTTGCAGGCCGGCAGCCTGGGCAGGGGACACTCCTCTGGTGAGGTCCTGGGTGGGGAGGTGGCACAGCTCTGGCTGAAGAGAGCTCCCATCACCTGAACTGGTTTGGGAGCTTCTGCTGAATCACCAGCTCTTGGCTGTGCCTGCCTGTCCCCCGGATAAATCCTGCTCTGCCTCCAGCCCCATAACAGAGACGTCTGGAGATGACCAGGGGTCAGTCCTCTCCTGGAAAGGAGACGGTACAATCTAGGGCCACCCAGCACGTGCTTTTTAAACAGCTCCGGTTTGTTTTATGAAGCCATTTTAGGTCTTAATGCTGCTTGTGCAGGACTGGTGGCTGCAGTGCCTTACGGCTCGTGTTTGTGGTGGCGAGCGGGAAGCAGCTGGGACTGGTTGGGCTGGGCTGGACTTTGCTTCACGGTGTTTACAGTGCTGTTGCTCATTTGGGAACTAACCTGCTGCTTTCAGTTTTGATCCTCTGAAATGGTATATAAAGAGGTCCAGGCTGGCGCTTGCCAGGCTGGCACGGAGAAGAGGCGGCCCAGGCGGGCAGCTGGCTCCTGCTGCCGGAGCGAGGTGAGTCACCCTCCTCGGCTGGCACCAGGCTGGGAGGTGGCCGGGCACTGCCCGCTCGGTGCCCACCCTGCCGCACCACCCGCTCTTCTCCTCTCTGCTGTCCTTGCTCTGGCGCTGGCCACCTCATCTGGGAGCTGAGGGCTTGCTCTGGTGTGCTGGGACCCTGCCCCTGCCTGGGGATGCTGCAGCACCCACCTTCTTCTTGGGCAGCGCTGGCTTCCCAGTAGCTTGTTTTTCCTTCAGGCTTCTCTACCTGTGTTCCCATCTGGATCTTGGCTGGAAAAGTGTTGGAGGGAAGGAGGAGAATCTGTGATTCTAAGGAAGGAGGAGGGGAGGCGGCAGAGGGCTGGGAACAGGCGAAAGAGTGGATGTTGGGAAGGAATTTGCGGAGCTGGACCCCAGAGTTCAGGCTGGTGGTTTGGGCCATTCTGGCTTATCCCTGCTCTAGTTCAGTCCTTAGCTGTCAGCTCTGGAGGAGCTTCCTGGGATGCGTTGCGTGTGTGCCCGGCAGACACGGTCAGTACTGAGCAAGGGGAGCCGCTGGCACGGGGCAGATGCCACCGTGCTGTCGGCAGCCTCTGCCATGGGCAGCTTAGCTCCCCGGGCCGTGCTCGGTGAAGTGGGCCGATCTTTATAGTCACTTAGACCTACAAATCTGTCAGCTGCCTCCCCGAGTGGAGTAGGTCCTGATTTACCGATTTACAGCTTGTGTTACCGGAGTAAATCACAGCTAACAGCCAGCTGGCGGGAGGCCGGCACCTCCGCATCCCTGAGCTGGTTAAACTTCCCCAGCGTGCCAGGGACCTTACCCTGCTTGGGGCCGTGGCTCTGTGGCCCATCATACTCTGCCTCTTCTCTTTGCCTCATCTTATTTGATGCGGAAGGCACAGGGCCCTTCACAGAGCCTCGCTGGCGTGTGCCCGCGGACACGCACCCCTCCAGAGCGGAGTCTGGTTTTAGCTGTGCGGGTGTAAATCCAGGGCAGCTTCATCAGCTCGGGAGCAGATTGCAATTTTGTTAATGAGAACATACGCCGGCCCTATGTCTTCCCTGGGATTTGACCTAAGCTTAGCATCTGTCGGGATAAGGAAAAGTGGTTTAGTGGCAGCGGCATTCGGCAGCTCAGAGGCTGGGGAGCGGGGCGGGGAGAGCTGCTGGCTCTTCCCACTCGAGGGGCAGTTTTCCATTCCAGCAGAGGAAGAAAAATACTTGTTGAAGTCAGTGTTTTAAGAAATAAAGGCAAGATCAGAATCTAACCTCTGACTTTCCAGATCAAAACATTTTGAATTTTCTCAGAAGCAAGCAAGATGGAATTTTTGTTTTCTGCTATGCAGGTTTAACCCTTCAGAGTTGGGGAACCACAAAGCAAAGCCAGTGACAGTGAGTGGAAAAGGCGAGTCCGGACAGTGTGTACAGAGCGGAACCCAGGCTAGATCTGCAGAAAAAGATGGGTCAGCGTAGTGCATCTAGATGGTTTTAACTCTTCTTGTGATCAGTACAGACCAATGGCCCAGGGTGTAGGTTTGCACGTTAAGAATGGAATAAAACTGCAGATGAGGCTGGCACGTGTCCACCTCAGTGGAGTTAACTGGGGCCAAGCCAGGTTGTGGGGAGCTGTGTGGTGACCCCAAATACCTACAGCAAAGGAAACCCCTCCCAGGTTCTGTCTCTGTAAAAATGCTGCACCACAGAGCTATCGGTGTCAAATACAGCCCCTTCTGCAGCAAAGATGAGCTGGAGTTTAATTTGGTTAATAACTGAGGCGAGTTAATCCTGTTCAGGCAAGGATCAGACCAGTTTCAGCGCATCTGTGTCAGTGCTTTGCATCTGTCTAACTAGATTGATGTAAAATAACTTGGTTACAAGAGGAAATTGTTTCTCCTGTGCAGCCTCAGACCTGTCCCTGTTCCTGCCTCCGTTTCCTTCCTGCAGTGAAGCTTTTGGTGAATCCCCTCTGGTTCCCTTGTGCGGCAGATGAGGATGGAGGTGTCTGTGTATCAGACAGGGCTGCTCCCGGAGCTCCTTCAGGAATCCCATCATGTCCCACCCAGAAGGTGGTAAAAAGTGTTTCTGGTCAGGAAGATTGACTGGGTCTAATTTCATCTCTCTGAGAGAAATAAGTAATCAAATGTTAGGAAAACAAATGTTGGTTGACCTCTCCGTTTGAAGCTCCTGTGTTGGTAACGACAATTAGGGTTTTCTAAACTTGTTCCCTGTCACTGTCGCAGACAACGCTTTAAAAACAGAGCCGAGACCAAATTTAGAGTTGAGCTTTCATCCCTGGAAGGGAAGATGGGTGTGAGATCCCGGCACCCTGTCTTCTCTCTAGGCTGGAGGGTGAGTTGGAGCCGAAGGGTGTCACAGAGGGTGCAGCCCAGGACTGTACTTCAGGGGCTCTGCAGCCCCTTCTCCTCCAGCCTGGAGGATCCGTGCAGAGGGATCCAAGGGCAAGGGACTGCTCTTCAGCGAGCCAGGAGCAACACAGCCCCTTGAAGCTCAGCAGCAGCGCTGACATGGCTCAGACAGAGCCAAGGGGAGGCTGTAGGTCTGCAGCTCCCGGAGTGAATGGCCAGCAGCAAAGCTGACGTGCTGCTCATCGTCTTCTTTTAATTAATACGTGATTCAGCCAGGCTGGGCGACTTTGTACTTCTGAGGTCTGATTTAGATTTGCAAAGCTGGTTGCCACCATGGCCGGCTTTGTCGCAGGTACCAAAAGTCTGTATAAACACATTCACATTCATAAACACATCCAGAGTCCACAACGCTTACCCTGGCTTCGATAAGAGCCTGTCCCTCCCTTCCCTGGAAAGTGCCATCCCGACTACATTTTGAAATCACGAGCTGTGCCTCTCATTTAAAGTAGAATAGCCTGTGTTTTCATCTTCAGGAAGTCCCCTCCTGTCCTCGGTCCTGTGTAACCATAACTGGCTCTCCGCCCTGCAGCTTTCACAGATTTCACTGGTCTAACGCTGTGTCCACAGCTGGGAAACTGAGGCACAAAAAGGCAGAGGTGGCACCAACCCTGTGTAAAAAAGACAAAGCCTTTTTTTTTTTTCAGGCTGTTCTTACGCCAGGTATCACTGTGATACTTTATTGGCTCTTGCTATACAGAGATTTATACGAAATCATTACTATTCCATTGAATTAATTTTCAGAGATTAATTTTTTAGGTTATTAGCATTGATTCCTAAGTGCACGTGCCCTCCTCCTCCCGCCAGCAGTCTATATCCAGGGAGAGCTGCATTGTCTGAGTTGGAGGAAAGCTCACTTGCCCTAATTTATTGAAAAAAAATTAATTTTCGGGGCTGTCATTCATGAACCCCGTTCAATCCGTTCTTCACTCCTGAGTCTTCACTCTGACCTTTTCCATATCTCAAATCCTCTGGGCTGTACACTGTGTTCATTAGTTAAACTTGCAGAAGGGAGCAGCAGGTGTGGGCTGTGGATAAGGGCTGCGTGCAAGCTTGGCTCTCTGCTTATCCACGTACCCCTAGCAGGTGTAATTTAATTTAGGGCAGTGCCAGGATTTGGACTTTTAAAGACTTTTTTCACAGTTTGTAAGTTTTAATAACAATTTCCGCATCAGCTCTGGCGGTAGCTGCCCCTGAGCTTTGCATGAAGTACGCAGGAATGATGCTCGCGCTTTTAAAGCCGAGCTGGAGAATGGATGCGGCGCGCTCCAGTATTGCAACTTCAGTTCCTGGTCAGGGGGTCTGGAATGGTAAGAGCCAGCCTGGCCAGGAAGGGTCGAGGGTCCCAGCGGGGTCGCCGGGGCTGAGCCGGGCTCAGCGCAGAGCCCTGCAGCGCGCTGCTCCGGGAGACACAAACGGGTCATCCCTGGAAACGGGCTGTAGCGTGAGTCAGAAAAGAGATATGGAGAGACCAGTAAAAAAGCGGTGAGGTCATCTTTAAAAATATCTTTCCTTTTCCTGTGTTGGGGACTGCAGGCAGCATTGGCAAGCTCTCCGGTGCCGATGGCTTCTCCCGAGGCCCCGTTCCGTCAGGCATCGCTGCGTGGATTCCGCCAACAGACACATCTTACTACTCGGGGCTTTGGGGATGTGTTGAGTATAGATGTGGCTGCTTGTGGCGGTGCTGTGGTTCCTGTGTCAGCATTACTGGTTTCTGCTGGTAGCTGGTGGTAGAGGGCACCCCAGGAAGGGAAAGCCCCTGGTTGTCAGGAGAAGGGGGCTCGTGGCCACCTCCAGCCTCGGAGCCAGAGCCAAGCCCAAGGACAGTGCTGGTGGGCGCTCCTCAGGGCTTTCTGATCTCACCTTAACCTTGCTGGCGTATGCTCCGGTGCTGTGGGCAAGAGTACCAAAATATTCTGTGTCTTCAAGGGCTTCTGTCTCCTCTAATGCGCCGGAGGCAGAGGAGAGCAGGGCATAGCTAGTGGCTGCTCCCTGGGATGGATGGCCTACAGTTACAGCTCTGAAGGCCACAGAAAAATCCCCGACTTCATCGGTGTGCATCTCTCATTCCGTCTGAAAAGAAGGTTCCCATGAGAAGGACGTGCTTTATATCCTTAAAAGACACTAAAATCTAGCTAGCTAGAAGGCAGATAGCAACTGGAAGAAATTAGCTTTATATCTCAGTGCCATCTCTGGGTAAAATACACAGAATCAAAAAAAAATTTAAAATGTTTTGAGCTTTTCTTCTGTTTTTAAGGAAGAGCTCAGCAGCAGCAAACAACATTTTCCTAACTTTGTGCCAATTATGAACTTGTATTGGTTGGATGCTGTTTTTTAAGAACATCATTGTTTAAGAACAATGAAGTCAGCTATTACTTATTAAACTGAAGCTGTTATATATGCCAATATTGTTAGGCAGAAGGAGAATTCACAACAAAATGTAGTTTAGGTGCTAAAACACCTCTTTGTGTTTGTCAGGCTCAAAGTCACGTGCCATTGGTACCCCTGTATAGTTTAGATTTGAAATTCAAAACTTGACTCCTGCAAATGCTTCTTGGCTCCAGTTGTCGTCAAATGTTAAGTAGCGTCTCTGAAGCGAGACTAATAGCACAAAATTATATTGAATGTTTGCAGGAACGGGACCTCGCAAAAAGGTTTATAAAAATCTGCTGCTAATGTTGCGTTTGAAATAAAACCTCCAGAAAGGACGAGTGGCATCTCAGCAAAGACAGGTTTCCTGTGGATCGGGATTACGTTCCTAAAGGAAAGTCTAACGCTTGCTCAGGACAGCAGGAAAGTGAAGCTAATTACAAGCAGAAAGAGAAATTGGCCGGTCCGGATCCACCGTCTAGCTGCTATGAAATATGGGATAAAAGGCAGCATTAGTCAGAGGTTAAATATTCTTTCAGTGTAAATACTATTTGATACGGTGCCTGGTTTTTCAGAAGCGCTGGAGATGTCAATTCTGCTCCACGGCTGCAGCTCGGCTTTTGTGAGCATCGGGCACGTTTTAATAAAGCAGGTGAAGAAATCTTCTAATAATCTCTTGGCTTAATCTGCCCGTTGTTCCTGTAGCCTGCAAGACCTGGGTGATTCCTGTGCCCTTCAGCCTCAGGTTACCTTTTGGTTGAAACTGAACTGAAGGACAAACCAAACACAACCGCGGTCAAGGTGACAGGCTGTGAAGCTGTAGTTCTCGAGGGCTTGGAGGCTACTGTGTGAACATGCAGTTGGATGGAGGAACGTTGGGAGCCCCAAGAGTCGGTTTAGTGGTACCTGCAGTGAAATCTGTACCTTGCTTGACAGTGCTATAGGTTGTAGGGCAGCCATTGAAGAGTTTTTCAGAAGAGCCCCACAATAATGACTATGACCACCCCAGCTCCTGAGCAGCAGCCCACTAACAGCCAGCCCGTTGTGCAATTACATGACTTGTAATTAAGCTGAAACACGGGATTGTTCAAACTTTCTAAAAGAAGTGCTTTTTAGGACATCGACAGGCGTTTTGATTTTAATTGGAAATTTGGAATAAATCCCAGCAATCACAGTCCCTTCTGCTTCTGACTCTTCACAGTGACTGGGGAATTCATTTTTTCCCAGCGATAGACAGCGTGGCCATAAAGTGCTGGCTTCACAGTCAATAAAACGTGAGAGATACCTGGGTTTAAGAGCTCAAAAAGGTAAACACAGCAGGAGTTTGGAAAGGTCAGAGGGCCCAGAAGGCTGGAGGCAAAGCCGTGTCTGACCATCCTCCCCTGTCCAACCAGGGAAACAGAATAAGCCAGGCCTGGCTGGGACCAAGGGAGAGAAAGTGGCCCAAGGAAAGAGGGCTACAAATAATACAAGTAATAATCCCTGAGCCTGTCAATGGAGAACTTTAATAACGCACCGAAGGTACTATTCTCCCAGCCCTCTGACAAAGCACAGCGGCTCTCCTTTCACAAATGCTATTTCTTAACCAGAGAGCCGGGTGGGTGGCTGGGTGCTGGGATCCCACAGGTAGCAAGAGGTGCAATCATGAAGAAGGGGGAGAGGTCCCCCGCAGGGCCTCGGGGGGATGCTGGCACTGGCAGCAATGGAAATAGCTCTGACCGTGGTGTACACGCGCGTGTCACCCTCCAGACAGGCTGCCTGTGGGAACAGTCTGCAGGGAAACACCACCTTGTTGTGCAGATGAGGAACGAGGTACAAGCTTGCTTCAAGGAAGCTGGGATGAACCCTGGTTTGGAAAAAAATTAGCTGAGACATTGAGGTATGGACTTTTTCTGGGTGGTAGCAATGCTCGCTGCTGCAGTATTTAAACACTGAGTCAACCCAGTGTGGTTTGCTCACTGCTGGCACTCCCTGGAGAGGGAGAAAGAGCTGTCCCCAAGGCCCTGGTCTGCAAAGATTTAGCTTTTGTATCTCCTGAGCTCCACCAGGATTCTCAGTCCAGAGGCCTTCAGGGGGGAATGAGTGACTTGTGCATTACAGACCTGTAGACCCAAGAAGTTTGCATCTTATAGACACCAACCCAAGTCCAGGGTGATGGGTGGGACACCTGCTGGGGCGGGGGCATGGCAGCGGGTTCCTTTTGGGAAACACATTTGTCATTCACAGATGTGAGTGTGTGGAGAATGAATGCACAGCAGGACAGTACCACAGAGCACCCGGGGGCTCCAGATTCATGTCACTTCATCTCCTGATGCCTGGTCCTGCACAGACCAGCCACCTGGAATTTCAGGTTTGGGACAGGGGAAATTCAGCTGGGCAGTTCCCAGCAAACAGAGCTCTTTTGCTGGGTCTTACTGGTGTTTTTCCTCGTCAGCTGGAGGCAGCAGTGGAGCTGTGCTGGGTCCTTGTGTCAGCTGGAGCTGCCACAGTTCCCAGCGTATCTGGCTTCCTGCTGGAACGCAGGCCAAAAGCACATGCTTTTTAGGTTTGGTACTTCCTTCCAGATTGTCCTAATAATGTGTCCGAACGTGGGACAGAAAATATTCCAGTGCTGGGCTGGGGAGAGAACCCAGATCCTCGCTTCTCCTGCTGCCTTCGGTCTGCTCCGCTCTCCACCCACTGCAAGTGCGAGGGCTCATTCCAAAGTTCAGCTTCTGCATTTTCATGCCTCGCCACAAAGATAAAAAGCTTGGTAAAACTGTAACTTGACCTTAACGTTTGGCCGCGGCGAGGGAGATAAGGTGCTGAAGGAAATACGGAGAGCACAGCGCGGATGGCTGTGGGAAAGGGGACCCCCCAAAGGAAGGGCTTCCCGTTGGGGACCCAAACGCGCTGCTCGGGAGCTGCTGGTGAGCCCGGCTCACGGGCAGGAATGGCTGTGGATTGCTGACCAGGATTTCAGCCTGACCCACACCATATTTTTGCTCCGCCGCATAAAGGACCCCTGTGCTGCTGCTGCTGCGGCTGCGGATTTGAGAACGAATAGATCGGCTGAAGCTGCCCGTTATTATTTTTGGCTACTCCAGCAATGTATCAAAAACCTGACGCTGGGTTGATGCTGGTGCCCTACTTTATAGAAGCCCTGAAAAGCAGATCGAGGACAGCGAGCTTGTCTCTCTGCATGGCATCCGCCAGCAAAGGGTGAGAAAACTTCAAACCGCTGGCGGGGGGAGGCAAAATGCGCTAAATGCAGAGCACTGTTTGCAGACTGCAAGGGGAGAGGGTCTAAGGAGGCGAGGTGGGGAACGCAGAGTGGGGCGTTCTGCTGCCAGCGTGGCTGGTGAGGTGATGCTGATGTCTCTGTGGCACGGTGGGGACAGGTGTACCCGGGAAGGGAGACAAGGACCACGCTGGCGATGGACAGTGCTTCCTATTATTCTCGCCCAGCAATAATGCTGGCGGTCCTGCACGTCTTCTGGATCCTTTGGAGGTGAGAGGGTCGTGCCCACCTCTCTGCCTGAGGAGGAGAGGCACATGAGTGAGGATGTGCAGGGGCTGGGCAGAGAACCCGTGAATTTTGGCCGGTTTGGCAGCGCCGCGCACAGCGGTGCTGGCTGGAGGGATGGTCCGTCTGGGAATCCTGCGTGGAAGGCACCGGCGGAGGCGAGCCTTGTGCCTGCTGCCCTGGGCAGGACCTGCCCGTCTCTGGCTCCGAGACCTGCTTCCTTCTCCTCCGGAGCGGGGAAATCCTGAGTGGTCTTTTCAGTCAGGGGTATTTACCTCTGTTCTTCTCCCTCCGACGCTGACCAGCGCCTGCAGCTCAGGCACCTGCTTTCTGCCCAGCTCCGGAGCATCCTCGCATGAGCTGGAGGGCTGATGATGTGCCGCAGCCTTCGAGAAGTGGGAAGGGAGGCAGCCGTCGATAACAGGCGGTAGCTCTGCATTTACCAGCGAGCCCCACTCTGCTGAGTAACGGAGGCACCGGCGCTGGCCCCGGGACAGCGGCAGCCGGGCTCCGGGAAGGCGTCGGCCCGGGCTGGCTGAGGATGCTGGCGGCCAGGCCAGCCGGCCCCTGCAGCGCAGCCTTCCCCTCCGCTCTCCGCTGCCCGGCGTCCTCCTCTCGCCCGTACCTGCTGCTCTGGGCACCGCGTTCCGTGACACTGCGCTTCGGCAGCGGCGGGGCCATGGCTCGGCCCGGGGCCGGCGGCTGCCGGCGCTGCTGCCTGCTCGGGATGCTGCTGCTGCCAAGGTCGGTGCCTCGGCCGCCCGGAACGGGAGCGGAACGCGTGTTGCCTTCCCCCCCCCCGCCCCCGCCACCTCCCCGCCTCCCGGTGCTGCCAGCCGGCGGGACAGCCCCCGGGAAGAACCGCCCGTCGAGCGGGTTTTGCAAAAAAAAAAATAAAAAGGCTCCCGGTGGGGTTTTAAAAAAAATTATTATTTTTTTCCCGAGGTTTAGCGCAGCGACCGGGCCGGGGACGAGGCGAGGGGGGAGCGGAGGGGCGGGCGGCGGCCGCGGGCGGGGGGAAGAGCCATCCCCATCCCCATCCCCATCCCCATCCCCATCCCCATCCCCGCCCGCTCCGGGAGCCCAGCCCGGGCTTCGTGCGGCTCCTCCGGGGCCGGGAAGCGGGGAAGCGGGGGCGGCGGGCCCGGGGCGCTCTGCCCAGCTACAAGCGCAGCCAATCCGGCGGCCCCGGCAGCGGCGGCCCGGGCGGGGCGGGAGGCGGGAGGCGGCGGGGACCGGGGAAGGGGCGGCCCGGCCGCGGCCGGCGGGAGAGCGGCATGGCCGGGGCGGAGCGGGGCGGCGGGAGCCGGGCCCGGCGGGTGAGTACGGACGGCGGGGTGCGGGTGTGCGGGGTCCACGTAGGTGCGGGGTGGGGGGGTCCCGGGAGGCCCGGCCCGGAGCCGCCGCGGCTGCTGCGCGATCCCGGCCCCGCCGCTCGCTCCTCGCCACCGGCGGGTTTATTTTTAGCAGCGCTCCGGCCGGGGCTCGGAGCCTGAAAGGGGATTTGTTTTCGTCGGCATCGCTGTTGATGGAAACGCGGCCGCCGCCGGGCCCGGGAGCCCGGGATGCGCTGCGGGGAGAGGCGGCTGCG
Source organism: Coracias cyanogaster (assembly GCA_033124195.1). Classification (NCBI taxonomy): domain Eukaryota; kingdom Metazoa; phylum Chordata; class Aves; order Coraciiformes; family Coraciidae; genus Coracias; species Coracias cyanogaster. The sequence goes on from JAVSBS010001564.1 coordinate 103,845, forward strand.
GTCCGCCCGTGTGGGGGCAGAGAGCCCGCCTTGGCTTTTCTCTTTTCTTGGCCGGGTCCTGCCTCCGGAGTTAGCCGAAGCCCGATGCCAGTGATAAAAATCCCCGTTATCCCCACCCTGGAAACTTGGGGGTGTCGGATCCATGCGGGGAGCACCCCGCGTTCCATCCATGGCTGGCGGGGTCGGGGTCGTTGGCCCTGGCTCGGCCTGTGCCTCCTGCCGGGTTCCGCGGGTGGTTTTGGGGGGCTCTGCAAGCCCCAGAGCCCCGGGCGGTGGGAGCCCCAGGGCTGCGCTGGGCCAGGGGCTGGGCTGTTCACCTCGGCTGTGCGCGGATACGGCCCTGCTCGCGCCCGGTCGGGCTGATGGGATAAGAAAAGATGAAATTTTTTATATAAAGCGTCTATTTCTGTTACAAGCGGGATGGCGATGCTGCGCTGCACTCGGGAAAGAGGAAGGAGTTACTTCCTTGGCATCGTAACAATGCTTTTGATTATTGAACTCAAGTGTCTTTCTGATACGCTTTTTGCTTCTTGCTTTTTGAGGCGTTTTGCTTTTGCACGTTAGGAATGAGATCGGCGTCTTTGCTGGTTGCGCCGTGCGGGACTTTCGGGTTGTCTCAGAGAGACTCTGCGGTGGCAGCTTGTTGAACAAACAAATACCCACGCTCGGGAGAACGTCACGGGTTAAAATCATCCTCCAGGTTTGCTCTGGCAAAAACAACATTTGGAATCTGGTATGAGCTGACAGAGGCCTTTTGAATGTAATTAATTCTGCTGCCGGTTAAAACTGAGAACAGTCGAAAAACAAGGGCAGGCATTAATAAGTTTAATTACATGTCCTTTGTGTTGCTCAGCAAAGGTGTTGCGTTAGCGAGGGTAACATGTGACAGCATCTTCCCATGGTGAGCGTGCTGAGGGGTGTTGCCCAGCACCCTGACAGCCAGAGAGCCCCAAAGCCTGCAGAGCATCCATGGAATAGAATCACAGCATCGTAGAATTGTTATGGTTGAAAGAGACCTTCAAGATCACCAAGTCCAGCCATTAACCCAGCACTGCCAGGTCACCGCTAAACCGTGTCCCTGAGCACCACATCTATACGTTTCTTAGATACCTCCAGGATGGTCCCTCTACCTCTGCTTCATCCCACCATGGCACTGCCAGGGCAGAAAACTGTAGGAGAAGGTGCTCAAAAAACGGTGGGAGAAGGTTGCGGCTAGCAGAACATGGAGAAAGTTCTGCTGGCTTCATGCTGAGACTTCATCCACATGTCCTGTCCTTCTGGAAAAAAACATTCCTTCATCTTCTGGAAGCGTGCGAGTTCTCTTCTGCTGTTATTCTTGGTTATTCCCACAACATCACTTTCATATTTGTTTGTTAAATTGAAGCAGGATGAGACGCTGGGGAGGAATGGCTGAGAACTCTCAGCAGTGGTCAGGAGGTTAGCGGGAAGTCGGCAGCGGGCAGGGCGGTCACACCGGCACCGCTGATGAGGCGAGGAGAGGGCTTGGGGGAGAGCTGCCCTGTGCGAGAGCCTGCTTCGCAGCTACTGCGGGAAGAAACGCAGCCCTGGGACCGGTCTGGGCTCTGCAGAGAGCGTGGTCCCGGTTTGCGACCAGCAGCAGCGGAGCCCCGAGCCGCAGATGGGCCCGGCTGAGCTCCCGGCGCCCGGTTTCGCTGCCTGCGGTGGCGCTGGCGGAGGATGGCGGCGGGTGATGCACTCCCGTCTGTGACTGCTAAAATCCTTCGCCCATCTGATGTTGCAAATCAATTTGGTGGAGTCGTCCACTTTGTTCTCAGTCATAACAAAACCTAATCCCCCGGCTGGAGACAGATTTAAATTCTGTCTACGCTGCACGTGGATCTCACGGTCTGTTCCGCTGCGTTTGCGCGTGTAGGACCCCCAGCAGCGGATGTGTGCTGGTGAGGGGGTGAGGACTGCCCGAAAAACCCCCTTCCCAGCTGGCCGGAGAAAAGAACTGTCAGAGCTTGAAAAGCTGGGAACGTTTCCTGACCAGGAGATGGGTCGCAAAATCGAACCTGTGATTTAGGAGATCAGATCCCTCTGGCAGTAGGGAGGCAAAGGCTGACTCTGCGGCTGGTGTTAATGGGACATCTTTAGCTTAGTGCGGGGACTTCCTTCAAAATTCCCCAGTCTGCTCGTGCTCTCAGAGTGGAAAGGTAGGAGGTTTAAGAAAGGCTCTTTTTTTCCCCAGTGTTTCAGTGTTACATTCTGTGTCTGCTCCATCCCTCTGCAGCTACCCAGCCAAGTTGCCTGTTTGTTTCTGCCTCTCAAAAATGCCAGGAGAATTTTCATCCTTAAAACCGCAGAAGCAGCAGCTGGGTGGCTTCAGGCAGGTGAGGTTCTGAAATGAAAACCGATGGGGTTGCCCCTTCCAGGGCTTGTCTTCACAAGAAAGCAATTCTGGAGTAAGAGCGTATGAGTTTAAACACCCAAGACCTATTCCAGAATAATTCTGTGTAGACAGGCCCTACGTTTTTCTTTTCCTTTTAACCTCAGCAGAGTATCTTTGTTCTTGAAAGAACATCGCGCCCGGGCAGTCCCTCCAGTCATTCTGTGGTGCCGCTGCTGCAGCTGGACGGTTCCTGCCTCCATTGCTCAAAGTCCAGCCCTCAAGTTTGGTGAGGAGAGGACAGATTGTCCCTCCGTGCTTGTTTCTCTGAGTCCACAAATTCTCCGCTGCAGTCCACCAGGTCCTGGTTAGATGAGGTGTCCTGTCACGGCCAGACAGTGTTTGAGGTCCCTCATTCTGGCAGCCTGTGAAGGAAGCAGGCAGGGGAGGATAACGTCCCTTCACATGGTAATGCTTTATGACTTTCATTATTTAGAACAACAATCCTTCCTCGTTGCTCTTGGGCAGTAAACCTCTTTCTTTAATAACCGGAGACTGGCAGCCTCTCTGTAGGACTCGCCAGGTCAGTGCCGGTAGCAGTAATGTTATTTCTCTTTACAACTAATGTGGTCTTTTATGAGATTTTTCTCCCTCCTTCATTTCAACTGAACTTTAGGCAAGTAGAAAGGGATTAAAATAAGGCCTGTGGCAAAAAGAACTGAATGTGCTGTTTGGAAAGAGGGTTTCCTGCTGTGAGATGTCTCTGGGCAGCTGGCCGTTCCCACCGTATTAAAACAAAGGTGTAGGAACTGGATTCCATCAGCTCATGTAAGCTGGGACGGGACCTGGCACGCACAGCGAGTCACGACAGCAGGAGATCCGATGGCCCCACGGGCAGCGTTCTGGGAAGTGATGGTGGAGAGATGAATCTGAACAAAGTACCTCTGTCACCTTGGGCTTCCAGCAAGCACGTGATGCTCCTGGTGAGTTCCCATTAGGATGTTGGCTGGCTAAGGAAGAGCAGAGTCTACAGGGACTCTGGTACCTCTTGTCACCACGGATGATGCTCTCTGCCCACGCTGGGTAGAAGCTGGCAGAGCTGAGGTGTATCCATCCCCTGCCTTCATCACTGCTTCTGCCCCAGGGTATCACACGCTCCTTTGGAGACATCAGGTTGTTGGGGTCTCCTCATGGAGAGGAGGTGCCTGCTTCCCCAGGAGGAGATCCTGGCTGTGGGTGGTGAATCTCAGGGCAGAGCTGGAGGGAGCCAAGGTGGGTCTCCACAGCACCTGGGGCACACCAGCACAGCCACACGGGTACTGGCCTGATGCCCGCTTTGAGGCTGAGCCCAGCCATCACATTGTGTGCTTAATATTCCTGCACTTCTTCATCAGATTTGTTGGGGGGGGGGTTAGTGCTTGCAAGTCCTCAGCCAGTAAATTGTCGTTGGACAAAACTCTGCAGGGCAGTTACGGCTTGGTGCAGTACGGAGAGGTTCTTCCTCTGGGGGCTTCCCTGTACCATGCACGCAGCACGTTTACGTTCTCCCTGCCAAAATGGGGGGAAGGCTGAGTGGTCCTTTCACCAAAGAAGAGTGCTGTCACCCTTGGAGTCAGGGAAGCAGCTTATGGCCTTAGCAGGACCTTTTTCTTACTGTTAATGCCAAGGGAAGTCGGTGGGAGCTGTGACGGGGACTTGCAGACATCTTCCAGTAAATGGGCTCCTGCTGCAAATGTCACGTCATTTACCAAAGGACATGAGAAATGTTCCGGAGCAGGGCGTTCAAGGGAACAGACCGAGTGCCCTTTGCAGGATGGTGCTGGGTAGCCTCTCTTACAGCCCGGGCTGTTGGCAGGCGCCCTGGCCCATGCCAGGCTGCTGCGGGGTAAGCACTGTAGGGTCCAGGCCAGCTTTTGGGGTGCTGGGGAGGGGGCTCTGCACAGGCAGCACTCATCCTGCTCTGCCACGGCTGCCTCTGGCAGGGAGATCTCTCGGCCCTTCTGCTGAGATTTCAAACGAAAGCCTCTAATTAATGACATCTCCCCACTTAGCTCTTGATACACAGACAGATGCTGGGCCTTTTAGGGCTGGTTTGAGACCGGCAGCGCTCTCTCCATGCGGTGCAGCATCTGCTGAGAAATGTTTCTGCTGCTGACCTGGGTTGGATCTGATCAGCCGCTGAGGAGTGAAACACATCATGGGAGCAGGTCCCGCCGAGCAAGAACCTGACAAATAACTCCTGCCTAAGAAAAGTCCCATTAATTTTCAGATTCCCAGAGGCATCCGGCCGAGTATGGAGGGATATAAATACACATTTGCTGAATCTGGTGAGAACATAATACGTCCTGAGAAACTCCCCCTTGGTAGTTCTTCGTATTGCGCATCTGCACTCCCACCCGTGGCCTTGCAGCTGCAGTAGTTTTAAATGAAAAATAGGCTTGTTTTGGTTTAATTTGAACAGAAATTCCTAGGGCAGCGTGAAGCAGTCCAGCGCGGTGGCGTGGATGTGTGCGTTACAGCCTGTAGTTCCCGAGGTGTGAGTTTAGATTATTGATATTTACGTTTGTCCACATAAGAATGCAAGTCTCGGCTTGGCTACTTACCTTTTCTCGTTTCATCTGTGAAATATGGAAATAAGATTTGCCATAAATGCCTTGATTCCTGGCTTATCGGGGCTTGGTGAGCAGTCTGTATTGTCGGTTCTCGAGCTGCTGGTTATTAGTTCTGCGCTCAGCATCCAGAGGTAACTTGATCTGTCTGCCTGAATTAGAGTTAATTTACAGTATCATTGAGAGGAAAAGGATATGGACCCTTTTCTGTGAAAATAGTGTAAAATTGCCACAAAGTACTGGGAAATGACTGTGCTCGGTTCCTAAAGATCAATTTATTCACCATAGAGATATGGGGTGAGTGGGCAGTTTAGAGAATCCCTAATGGGATGGAGAGCCCTTTGCTTCAAAGACACCGCTTCTGATCCGGCACAGGGCTCTGCTCACCCAGGGCTTTTAACATCTGAGGGCTGCTGGTTGTCCTCGGAGAAAAGATTGTGGTGGCATAGTCTGTTTTTCTGCGGACACTTGAGCAGGTACCCCCACAGCTGGTCCTGGTTGTCAACCCCAGCAGATGCAGGGCAGTGTCTGGAGGCTTTGCTGTCACCATGCCCTGGGGCAGCGTGTCCCCAGGCTGGTTGTCCTGAGGTGCTGCTGGCAAGAAGGGATGGCCCAAAGCTCTCAGAGCTGCTCGTTCAGTGTGCTCAGCTGGAGAACCTGGCCACGGGCTGATCCTTTATCACCCAGGGGTTCACCCATGGCTGAATCTTAATGGCAGATCTAGAGAAGCGCCTGTTTATCTTCTGCTGCTGTTTATCTTAGCAGCTCCTGTAACGGTTTTCCGGATTCAGCTTGGCATGTGGTTCACTGCAAGCTATGAATTTTGCATGCACTGTTGACATTTCGGTGTGTTCTGGGCAGCTTTATTCTAGAGAACGACACAACTCGACACACACAGACAAAGCAATCGGAGAATATACTGGGAGCATTGGTGTTTCGCTCGTAAAAGGCCACGCTGAGGAGATCTCTAGCTCCCCTTATTTCTGACCTTCCGTGCTTTTGAAGAAGGCATCACATTCTTTTTGTAGAGAAGGGCACGTGGTCTCTTTGGAAGACCCTAAAGTGCTTGCCAGAGGTTTTAAAGGTCAGAGTTACTGGGATCCGAGCTTTGTGAGCTGGCTGGCGTAGGAACATCTTACATGGTGTGGGCTATAGAAAAGGCAACTGCTCCCTTTGCTCTCAAGTTATTTTTTCCCTTGCTGCTTTATAGTTTCGCTGTGTTTTCCCTGGGAGTACCTAGCTATCTTTTTCGTGTCGTTTTTTTTTTTCCCTTCCCCTAGAGCTCTCTGGTTTTGCTTTAAGAATTACAGCACCATTGATTGTATTGGCTGTCTCGAAAATGGTGTGTTGCTTGCTGTCTGTGGGCTCCCTGCTGCTAAATGCTGCCAGTGGGACTCCAGAGCATTTAGATCAATCAATGGGGCTATCATGGCTTTATTTTCCACCCTGTCCCCATCCCAGGGATGTGTGTAACAACTGGAGAGTGCACACGAGCCCTCGGGTCGTTGGTGACAGCGCGGATCCAGGCAGCGCCTGCAGCCAGGGTGCAGATGTGTGTGTTCTGGTGGGGAGAAGGGCACCTGCACCCAGGGATGGCATCTGCCTGGCGGCACCACCGCTCCCCAGGCGTGCTCTGAGCGTGGTGAGCGAACACAGCTCTGGGGTTTGGGAAGGATCTGTCAGGAGTTCCGCCCTGTTTGCAGGTAGCTGTCGGTAGGGACTGGATGCTGATTGAAGTAGGATACTAACAGGATCTCCCACGCCCGTGCAAGCCCAGCGCTGTGCGGGCAGTCCATGCTTAGCACCACCATGTCTCAGCACCACCATGTCTTAGCACCACCGGAGCTCCTGCAGACCCTGCCGTGGTGCTGATGATCACAGCGGTTGGTGCTGGGGCCAGCTGGCTTCCCTGGTCCACTCATAGTGCAACACGCCTGAAGGTCTCATGGAGCAGATGTGATGGGCATCTAAAGACATACTGAGCTGTGCAGAGACCTGCAGTCTGCAGACCTCTAATGATGTAGACTTGACTGCATCAGAGTCTGGGAAAAATGCTTGACTGAACATACAGCCTGTGTAGAACCTGCTCACCAAATTAAAAGTGGGACAGCGTAGCAGGCACTCTTGTTCTGGGCTCTTGGTTATCTCATGGCACAAACCCGCAGGAATATTCTGCAGTTGTTGCTAGCAGAGGGACTAAATGATTTCCCTGGGAAGGAAAGCATCCACTGACAACGTTACATTTTTCCTCTAGATCCCATCTAATGCCGAGGCTGAAAGAATCGCGCTCCCACGAGTCTTTGCTCAGTCCCAGTAGTGCTGTTGAAGCTCTGGATCTCAGTATGGAGGAAGAAGTGGTCATCAAGCCAGTCCACAGTAGCATCCTGGGACAGGACTATTGCTTTGTTGTTCTGGAGTTGCTGTGTAATTACAAAACAATGTCCATCGTGCAGAAGCCCTCCGTACAGCATGGTTACCCAAGGAACCAGTTTTCCTAGTCTAGCTTTTCTGAGAACCTTTACTGAACTTTGGGTTTGTTTTTGCTTTATAGTGTTCATAGAAAAACAGGGAAGTAGCCAGTGGCTGGAAGAGGATTTGGTTAGTTTCCTTTTTTTTGCAATCTGTGGGTGCTGAGACAATGTCCTGGTTGAACACGTCAATTACAATGAACTGGAGGGACCTGCTGCTGACAGATACTTGTCTAAATGCATTTTTAAAAAATCCCCAGTCATTAATAGCCGGTAGTCTTCCCCAGGCAATCCCCTGTGCTGTTTCACAGTTCTTTCCTTTATGAAACTTCCTACTGTGTGAAGTAAACCTCTCTCTGTAACTGTAGGCAGCTTACTTTTGCCGCCACAAGACTTTGTTTTGAGAACTGCTGCCATGTGTCCTCTCAGTTCTTCAGACTAAACCCATTTGGTTCAGTCCTTCCTCATAGCTCATGACATGTCAACATCTGACCATCTTCATCCCTTGGGTGTACTATTTGGTGTGTGCTGGGTCTGTTTTGGAGGGTAGTGCCCATAACTAGATACTGTATTGGCACAAAGGTCTAAGTGCTGTGGCTGGAATAGAAAACCTGTGATGTAATGTACGTACCTGATGCCCTTATTTACAAATCTTATGTTACCTGATGACACTAATACCTTCAGGTTGTTGCTCTGAAGTGCACAACTCTTTTGTTAAGCCTCAGAGCCTGAGACCAAAGGATATGAAACATTTGGATATTTTTGAGGAGAAGGAGAAATGATGGCCTCCCTGCTGGGCGTCAGTGACAGCTTCTGCTGCCATCTCTAGAGGGATTGTGGCCCTTCTGCACAGAGAAAGAACAATATACTTTAGCAGAGCCTGCTACATGGACACCAGAGCTTGCTCTTGTAAGAATTTTCTGAACTATAAATAAGAAGCTTATTTTACCTTCTAAATAGCTCAAATTGTTGCTTTTAAGGGACACAGCTACTGTGTCATACCAGGCTACTTGGGCTGTTTTCCTTAACAGCACTTCTGAGCTTCAACAGTGACGGAGAAGTGCATGCTCCCCACTTGCCCAGAAGAGGTACTTTCGTCAGAAACGAGATTTTTTTTTTTTTTTAAATTTTTTTTTTTTT
>JAVSBS010001565.1:0-13069 GCA_033124195.1 Coracias cyanogaster
ACTGCACCTACCCTGCCACCAAATCAATTAATGTAACAAGAAAATAAAGTGATATTTGTAGATTGTGACCAAATACAATTCTGCTATAATGCATAGAATCTGTGTCTTGAATTTTAAACATTCTCAGCTCCTGTTAGGATTGTAGCATTACATTTATATCGGCGGTATAAAACAAATTCCAACAGCCTCTCTAGGGAAAAGGAGAAGAGCTGATTGGAAGAATGCTTTATGTTTGGGAGCAGGACACTGATATTTCATTCTTTAGATATGGATTCTTTCAATATGGATCACTTTAGTAGGCACTAGAAATTAGGACAAATAACTTTCATATAGTTTTACTTCAACTTCTTTGTATTACTGAAAGGTCTTCAAACTAGGGCAGAGTCAGATAAAATCTCTCTCTCCTCTGAGATGGCTAATAATAGCAGTTTAAGGGATTTGTTTCTAAACCTCATTCCTAGCCACCAGAAAAAGCATTCTTTAAATATAATCTATTCTCTCATTCTCAGCTAATGTATAATCAGATTTTTGCCCTCTTTCAGACACTCCAAACAAACATGCTGCTGTTTCAGAATGGAAAGTTTTATTTATTATATATTTATGTATATTATAAATATATATTTTTTTAATATATAGATATTTATGTATGTATATATGTATTAATATACCATCTTATATTAGACCACACCCTCTTATATTAACTATAAGGTCAATTCCTTTCAGCAAATAAACCTAGAATAAAGTCTGGAACCTCCCTCATCTATGAGCCAAATCGTCTTTTTCCTTTCAAACTATTTCTTCTGTAATGGTGTACTTCTGCAAATGACAAAATAAACCAAAATACAGTTTGTGGGCAGGTATGGTCTGCTGCCTGCATTTTGAAGCAGGCTTTTAAATCATGAAATCTCAGTCTTCAGTGTAGAAGAAGACTTTTGCCATTACCAGAAAACAGCAACACGTGTTGTTGGCTTTTTTTTAAAAAAGTAGATTGCACCATTACAAAACAGCAAGGCCCGGTTTCCCAGGCAGCTGGCATATAGAAATCTTTACTCTGATTCAGCTTGACCAAGTCATTTGAATTCATGCTCAATTTATTTTATTGCGTTAATCCTTTTCAAGTTGTCCTCAGAAGTGAGTGATAGCCGATGCTTTCTTGTGCTCTGAGCCCTGGTGTAACTTTCTAAGCTCATACTCTCACTTTGTCCCCTGAAATCCCATCTGGAGGAGTGGCTTTAAGATACTGAAAGCGTATGTCCCGCAGTAAACTTCTTACACAACGGGATTGACCGTGATTTTTTATTTCCTGCATGTAGTTTCTCTTCCTGTGATGTATAGAGTTACAGTACAGTTTTGGCTGATGAAAAAGACACTGAATGCTCTTTTCACTGGAAATATAAGCATAAAGGGAAGCAAATGATGGATCCTTAACACATTTGTTAAACTAGCCTTTCGGCTTAAAAGTGCTTAGGAATATGCTTTAAGTTTATGCATATGAACAGACCTCGTCAGCTTCCATGGGGCTCTTTATGGGTGCAGAACAAAGCACAGGAGCGTGCGCAGTTTAGAGGCCCTAACTAAAAATTATGCTTTTTAAATAACCATTTAAATACAAAGATACTGGTTTTGTCAACAGGGGGCTTCTTATTTCCCCCCTCTATTACAATAGAAATAAATAATAGGGTTTAAAATGGTTATTGATTTCTGGTACATACCAAGGTCTGCCTGGCTGAAAAATATAATGAAAATCAATCTTCATCTCATACTATATTTTACACCCTTGTCAGAATATTATTTTCAGCAGTAAAGTATTGCATTGAAGCAAGTTCTCTCCGGCACACAAAATAGAGAAAGATATTTCTAAGGGATCTACTTTTATATGAAAATGGCATAAGTTTTGCTCCAGTGTAAAAATAATCATTTATTTTCAACTAATAATTTATGAAACTTTACCAAGCTCCTTGTAATAAGTCCATAAGAAAATTACAGTTATAATATTTTGCTTAAGACTTTCTTCATAGGTCTTAACTATAAAAAGTAAATAAATATTTCTGAACACTTACATGCTTTTCATGTGAAAACCTATGCTACTGCCATTCATATTTTGATGTTTGATGTTAAGGGTATCAAGCAAAATTTTCCATCAAGTTGGATCTCGCAAAGACAACGGCAGGAGCATTCTACAGAAAATACACTACAAAACACTTCACGTTCTAAATGCTATTCTAGCATGAGCTACAAATTTTATTTAATCTGACACTCAGCTATGAACAGTAGGAAAGCTGGCTATTTGAAAAAGCACGGTTTAAAAAATACTAGCTCCACCACCCGAATTTCACAACAGATAGGAGAAAAGATTTTATGGATGTACGGTCTGTAACACTAAAGCTGGATATCTGCACTGTTGCCAGAGTTGAATTTATTGAACTTGGTAACTGAAAGGAACTCTGTGCATTTAACAGTTGTCTTAATGTTGACAGGAGCAAATTAGCCAGACTGCACACTCTCACGCAGAAAACTGTTATATTCCTGGAATAATTTTATCTATGAACCTCCTATTTTTACATATGTGCTTTCAAGATGAAGTTATATACACACACCAGATCATCTGAATAGAAACAAAGGACAAGTTAAATTCAGGTACAGTTAAAATATGCTCTCTTAATTACTCCTTTGGTGTCATTATGACCAATGTAAATGGTGTTGTATTAACAAGCTACTGGAGAGCTTATAAATAGCTTTGTGCTAAACTAGGGATCGAATGGCAGCTTAAACTCTGAGCTCTGTTGCTCTGACAGGATGAGCTCGGGCAATGGCGTGCAGCAGTCACCCCCATTGAGAGGCAAGCCCTGTGCTCTCATCCCATGTTCCCTCTAAAGAGCAAGCCAACTTATTTAAACTACAGACGTGAGAAAGGCTGCCTGGGCAGGGTTCTTAATACCTTTTAAATACCAGATGCTTTTTGTGGTTTCATATCAGTAAATGATGCCAAATTTTTGCAGGGAAAGAAGGTTGTTCTCTGCTTTCTTTGAGAAATAAATCGTTGTTTAAGTTTGTCTCTACAGACCTCTGCGGCACAGGGGCAACAAAGTTTGTTCCCCTTATCTCTTTAGAAGTATGCATGTGTGGTGCAGGAGAGAGGAAATGGGAAAAAGAAGAAACAGGTTACAATTTGTGATCATTATTTTGAAATTTAATCATTATTTTGAAGTTTCCTTTCACTTCTTCAAATGTGCAATGAAAATCTCTGGAAGTGATGAGACATACTTTTGCATATGAGCTCTCAGAAGCTCCTTGTGGCAATAGATGGTTCCCCAAACCCACAAACTTTTTAGCAGGCTAATCTGACTTACTTCTTCACTTCATGCAAATTGTGGCTGAAATTAGAAATGACCTTCAGAGACAGCACAGCAAGAACATTTGCAACATAGTCTCTGGGTTTGTGTTTCTGAAGGACCTTGAAAAATTCTTCACTTCCTTGCCTGTGCTGTGTTGGTGGCCAGCAGAGCAGAGGTCATCTTGTTTGTTTTACCCCTCTCATGACTTTGCTTTGCCAGCCGTGCCTGTAAGACACATCACAGCCCTTTAAAAACAAATTGTGTCATGTAGTAAAAAAAATACTTTAAACGTATTGTGTCAAAGGCTATTTCTGTTCCCAGCTGTTAAAATTGTGTCACGACTTCATTATTTTCTTTGCCTTTGGAAAGCTGTTGATCTTATATTAGGCAAGTGAGCCTAACTTTACAATTGGAACAACTGATGAAATACAGCGAAATCAATAGTGACGATGTTAAAATAAATATTGCGCAGAAAAATAAATCTGACTATTTATGAAGCAGGAAAGGTCAGAGGCTGTAGAAAATAATGAGCGTGTTTATCTGAACCACTGTATCACAGTCAAACTGAAGCCCTCAGATCAGTGAGTCACGCCTTTGCAAATGTTTCTCTCTTCTATCACTTATAATAGAAACTACTTGTGTAGGCTCTGCCTTTGTTGCCAGCGTGCAAATCACTGAGGCACGGCTGTAGGACCCCATCATACAGCCCTTGCTCCCCTTTAATTGAAGTGGAGTCTTGTTTGATGACGAAACAATTGCAGCAGGGGACTATATTTAAAACTTGTTGACTCATTCATCTTATGTCTGGTTTTGGAGTCATTAGTGGGTCACATAACCATATATATTTCATTCAAGTTCCTATTATAGTTTCTACCTATAATTGTAGCTACTTTGCTCCAATTAATTCTCTTAATGGAACAGCAGTCTCTAACCCACTGGAAGCAACTCCTCCCTTTATTTTTTGTGGTCTGTTCTTTGACGGTTTTCTGATGGAGTTTAATCTGAAATTTCCAGATAGTAGCATACCAGGTTACAGCAGTGCTTGGTATTCGCTACTTGGAGCTATTGACTCATAAAGAAAGGTTTGGAGGAGAAACATCAGGAATCGTACTTTTCTGTTGTAGCAAAACAACTGAATTTTTATTTGAATAAAGGCCAAATAGCCTACTCTTATCAGCTTAATTTGTTTCTGTGCCTAAAATAGTCTTTCAGCAGCTAGAAGATTTCAAAAATCGTTTTGCTTTGCAATTTCCATCCAGGAAAGAAGTTATTATCTGGTGAGGTTTTTTCCTTTTTTTTTTTTTTCTTTTTTTTTTTTTCTTTTCCCTTTTGAATAGATAAGAAAACTTAACATATGTTTCAATAACAAATACATCAGTTTATCCAGAATCTTGTCATGACAAAACATCTTTACACACAAGCATCAGCAATGAAATCAGCTCTGCTATGAAAATATTTTTGTTAGCTATCAGGCTTCAGAGAGATAGTGATGTTACCAGTGGAAGTGTGGGTGATGACATCATGTTTGTAATTCTAGAATTATAGAAGTCCCATATGGAGTGGAAGGCAGGGCAGGAAGAACACATGACAGCACTATACCCTTGTTTGTTTATAGAAATGGTATTTAACCGAAGGTATCCAATCTGTTCACAGCAGCGTGCTAGCTCCACACAGGATCCACATGCATCTGAGCAGAGAAAACTGCAGTTCCCAGTGGCACTAGATGCCCAGTGGCATTCAAAATCCTTGCTTTGCTCCTGCACTTCCAAATGGCAAAACATCTATATGTGATCCTTCAAAAATCAGAATGTTGTCCCTCGCCACCCTGAGGATTTCAGAGCCATTAGATGCCACTGTTACCACATGCTTCATCTAGAAATGCTGGCTTCGATTCTTTACTAGGAAAGTAGGAAATAATGACATGAGTTCTTTCTCTAACTAAAGCCATTTTAGAAGATTGCTTAGGCACCAGGTCACTTGGGAATGTATCTCGCTCTGCTTGGAATAATTAGGCATGAGAGCACTTGACTGCAGTGCCAGGACCTGGACATTAAATCTTGTCCCTCTGTAGTCTGGAAAGGAATGAGTCAATCTAAGGATCTAAAGTACAGACCTGACAGTCTGAAACAGCAGTAAAGTACTTACATCCTTTGGCCCACTCTGTATATAGAAGCAACAGAAACTTTCATAGCTGACGAAGACAATCACGCCTCTATTACGCACAAAAGAAATCACCGGTGATAAATAACACTGAGAACATCCCCATTCTAAACTACTTAATGCGAGATATTTCAAAGGCGGTTGAAATATCCTGAAATATCCTTCCTCCTGTTTCCTCTCCTTGCTCTCCCACTGCCTTACATTACCCAACAAACTTCTACTACCCACAAGCATTTACTGAGCACAGAACCATAGCAGCCTAAGCCAACCTAAGGCCAGGCCGTGACACAAGCGTCTTTTCCATCTCTCTGGACATGTTTTCCTAGTTTTGCCTTGCAAGGACACCAGGGTCACCGCAAACCCCATCACAAGGTGATTTAGGGAGAGGAAAACTAATCACCATTGTCTGCATAGCATTATACTGCCCGAAATTCTAACTTTCGAGAAATCATGTTGAACTTGAGAAATGGTTTTGCACCTCTAATACCAGCATCTCTCTGCTGAAGATGTTGACCAAGCACTCCCAGCTCAGCGTGTTGGCAGTTCACAGCATGAGCTGGAAAACTTTTCCTACGTATTCTGTCACAGCAGTCCAGGAGCTGCATGGAGGAATCCTCATTTTACCCCAGGGCTGGGCATTTGTAAGTTCAATGCTACAACAACCAGCTTTTAAGTCCTCTGACACATACTGCTTTTTGTCCATGTCACAACAAATAGAGTCAGACGTATATACCAAATATGTTTCGAGGGCTCACAGGGAGAAAACCTCTCCAGCTGCTTTACATCCTAAATACCTGGAGCACAAGACCTTATAGTTACTGAAAGTTACTGAAAATTTATAGCTAAATTTAGAACTTCTTCCCTCTGCAAAACAGGGCCTCATTAGTATTTTCACTGTATAGATTTTTAAAACATCAGCCTGGAAATCAATTAGTCTAGTCAAGATGTTGCCTTCCCCAGACTCCAGACCTAATTCTTTATGTCTTCTCCCCTTAGGTACATTATAACCCTGTGTGCTACTGGACTGAATTGTGCTGAATATGGATGTGCTGAGGCATCTGCACGTTTCATTAACAACCTCTTAAAAGCAGCATAGTTGGGTTTTTATTTTTTGCGTTAATTGTGACCTTCAGAAAGAAGCTGCTCTATTACTCATCTCCTGAAACATAAGGTTTCCTTCTCAGTGGGTGGGAAGAGGGACCCGATTTTTTTTTTTTTTCCCATTTGTGAGAGCATTAATGAATACCAGATAACACGGGCAAAAAGGAAGGCTATTTCTTCCAGTCACGTAGAACACCAAATAATGCAAAAATACTAATGCCATGAATTGACCTATATGCCATCTATTGGAAGGTGCTTTCGGTTCCCATGATGGTCACAGTAGTATTACTAGCAACACAGAAAGAACAGTTACCCAGTTAAACACTCTGGGCAGAAATGGTTCACAGAAAACTCGTTAAGTGTGGGGTTGTTTTGCTTTTGTGTTTTTAAAGAAAATTTGATTGCAATAGATGTGCTAGCAACAAATTAGGAGACTAATTCAGCCCCTCCTAAATAGAATGATTTGATAGGAAACCAAGCAGTAGCAAGACACAGTGATCTGACGGCTGCCAGGTTAGTTTTGCAGACATTGCAATGTAAATCAGAACAGTAAAATAACCTTTGGGGTTTTTTTCCTTTAGGGGACATATCAAGTCTCATCATGGAGGCTCGTTGGTTGTCTGCTGAATTCAGAGCAGTATTTCTCAAGGAACTAGGCAAGTGATGTGTTAAGTTTAAAGACTTTTCTTCCAGCTTGTTCATATACATGTCAATCAAAAAACCAAAAAAAGAGAAGGCACTTGTTCAGTACAGGGGCCTAATGATAAAGTATTGCAGCATATGATATTCTGAGTCGACTTAAATATCACACTTTTCTGAAGAGTGTAAATGGTACTACTTTACTTACTTTGGCCTGCAGCACAGTGCGTGTCCTACAGCTTGTATGCTCGCCCACCGCTTTAAAGCTGAGCTCGTATTTCACCTTAAAGCTGACACAACCGGTACAAAATTAAAACGGACAGCCTGATCAACAACATTCCCCACCCACATCATGCAAATCAATCAACCAGAATGACAAGAAAAGTGCCCAACACTCCCTGAAGGCTCAATTCCGTATCTTTCAAGCTTCAATTAAAGCAGCTTTCTTCAGCGTTCCATCTCAGATTCAAATGACACAGAACTTAAAATGGGCTCCTATTATACTTTAGGGAGTGGCAATTTTGAAAGAAACAAAATGTGTTCTACAGAAAGTTAGCATAGTGCCATATTGTTTCTCTTGTGTGGCTATATTAAATATATATACTGGCTTCATTTAAATGAGATCCATTTAAATATGCTTTTCATGGTTAATTGCTAAATGTAAAACATTTGCAAATTTCAGACAAAGCCAAAATTATTTGACACTTCTTTCCTATGAATCGTATTTTTTTTTTTAGTCAAAAAGATATATCCTGAAGTAGGGAAATACTGTTACAGATGAATGCAAGAAAAATACGTGAGTTATAACGATATGTCGCTCTCTCTCATTATTTACAATAATTTTATATTGCTGGTAGGAGGAAATAATTGAGTGGCTATAAGGGGGTGTAAAGGAAGACCAAGACAAAATGATAATATGCGATGTAAACTTGTCAGTGACAGAAAAGCTAATATTAATGTAAATACATATTCACCATACTACTGATCAGATAATCAAAGTAGAGATAAAAACGATTACTTCATTTTCTATATGTGTACACACAGAGTAATTTCCCAGCAACAGATTTTAATCTACGATGTTCTACCTAAATTTAAATGGTTGAGTTGATTTTTCACTGGTTCCCTTAGAAATATGTTTTCAGTCTGGCACATTTTCACTGTTTAGGACTAGGTGCAACATTGTAGGTATACCCCCGGTGTCAATTTTTTCATTTTCCCATCTGCTCTGTTTAACCAGTGTTTCATGCTACGTATTTCACAGATCAGCACATTACATGACTTGCTTCATACATGCCTTTAAGTAAATGTAGGCACTTTTGACAATTTTGGGCAAAATGTGTGAGGAGAATAACGTCCAAGAAGTCTGTGCATGCACAGAAATTACTTTGGCAAGACAAGTTACTAACAGCTGAGCCACACTCCCTGCCTGTGTGTGTGTATGCTCCTGGTCCGTATTCCCAGCATCTTGTGATAGTGTGAAACACCTTAGGCCACTTAGGTTTTTTTTTAAATTCACTATTGGTTTATGTTTTTAGAAGACTGAGACTTCAGAATATATCTCATGAACTTGAGATATGAATGGTTGTCAGGACTTCAGTGTCTCTGGAAGTGGAGTGCAGCTTATTCTGTGCACACATACACTGATCTATCTATAAGGCGGAGTGACCACAAAGTCTGCAGCTCGGATTGCCAAACATTTTCCTTATAAGATCCAGTTCCAGTTACAACTGAGACAGAATGTAATTATTTGGGATGAAGTTTCCCATCACGAGCTTCTGCCTCAAACTGAACTGAGTTTAAACAGAATTTAACCTTTTCAAGAAGAGCTAGGATAAATAATTGCCGAGTAAAACCAAACACGCTATCATAACTATCTATTGAAAAGCTTTAGTACAGCCATGATTCTGACAGCAAGGAGTCTTCTAAAATATTAACTAAATCTTAAATTTAGTTAGCTTCTGAAAATATGTGCGCGCGCACACACGCATATATATATGTATATATATACACACATATATTTACTCAGTAGAGGCTTGCTGGTCTTGACAATACAAGCCTAAAGCATTTTCCCTCCGCAGGCCATACAGACTACAGAGATGGACTGACAGAGGCCTCCGAAAGTCTCTTTTTTACTCCTCTGTAACAAGACATCAATCCCTAGGTACAGGATATTTACTTAAGCTGCACTTAAAACACGCAGAGATAGAGGTTCTGCCATTTGCCTAGGTAATTTAGTTTACATCTAGAAAGATTTGTTCTAACATGTAATTATAATATTTGCTTTGAATGCAGTTGTTTGTACTTGATCCTAGCCATGGGGACGTTGTAGATGACTGAAGACAGTTGTCTATTGTCCTGTGCCGATCCCTAGCCTGGCCACATCTTTAACTTTTCTCCATTAGACTTATTTGCTAAATCAGTTATTCACGCTGTTTTCCTCTATGTTGTCCCAAACTGGATAGTAAGTGTAACAGAATAATTTCGTACCTCTTTCAAAACATGCTCTGTGCTTTACCTCCATCTAAGTTACAGCCTAGCAGTGATCAGGACGTTTTCCTGCTAATCGTTCCCTGGTGACTAACACTGAGAAGAGAAAGCCAGGCTCAGCTGTGAAATCCCTGTGCTTTCACAAACTTGTTCAGGGGTAGCATAAGCCAGCCACGCCGCTCAAATAAGCAGCCTTCTCTTCTTCCTCAACTCTTTATACTGCTACACTCTTCCTCACATCACTACAAGTTAATCTAACGGAAGAATTTATCTATATTAGAAGTAGTACTACACACAATTTTTTTCCTTACCTAGTTTTTATCAGCACCTGACCCCAATTAGGTAGCTGCACAAACTGCTATTAGAGGCGTTTGCTACCATGACAGCTCTTCTGGGTGATGCTCCAGCAGGGCTTCTTCCCTCTGACCAATAACCGAGCGCTTTCCTTTTTTTCTGAGTAAACAGCACAGAGCTTCAGGTTGTGATTTTTCTATTTAAAGAAGTGCTCAGAGATGTGAATAAACACACACAGGAACTGAGCGCTGAAAAAAATGTGTCCTAGATCACTTCGGCTGGATCCTCAATAGGAGGAGAGTAGCCATCCAGTTTGTAGGTGTTAATATGTGCAGTGAATGGGAGAAATCTGGAAAAAGACAGTGTTTATGTAATTAGAGAAACTAATAATGTCTCTGCGACAAAAAGTTAAATTAACAGAGACAACATTTATGCTGTTGGGTTTTGTTGTTGTCTGTTTGGTTTGGTTTTTTTTTCTTTTTTTAGGGGAGTGGTGTTTGTTCTTTTTGCTTTCAGGCTGTTATTTTCATGGAATTAGTATTTTGTCCACATTTGTTTGTGATAGGACGACGACTTCCAGGTAATGAATTAATATTTATCTAATCTAGCACATTTGTAATAAATAGGTGATGTGTAGGAACATTCACACAGAGAAGTGGTTTTGAAGCACAGGTATTTTGTTATTAGCTGAAATCACATTTGGTGGGAGAGATCCACTAGTGCTCCTGCGGTATCCTCTGTGTCAATCACAGCTATTAGATTCTTTCTTCTCTTCCCTGCTCTTAATCAGTGTAGGGTTCTCTGCCTTTCCATACAACCAAGGAATTTGGGAAAGTGCTTTCCAAGAACAGAATTTCAAAGCTGTAATTAATTGTGTTTAACAGAAAGCTATGGTTTGTTCCCGTTAAATCCGCAACTCTCAGTCAACAGAGCAGGGGATACTCTTCTTGGCTGGTGTGATGGACAGTATTTGGTACAACAGGTAATAGTTTTAACATCTGGAAAGACTGGGATTACATATTTCCTTCAAGGCCCACAGTACAATTTCTGACGCTGTGATGAAAGTGTTGTCTGCTGCACAGCTTTGGCCCTCCTGGAAACACAGGAATCGTACAACTAAATCAAATGCCTAATAGACTTATATTTCATTTCTAAAAGTCACCAGGCCCTGACTATGATTAATTAGAATGTATTGGCTGTCATGTCACTAAATCAATGCTGCTATAGATTTACAGGGGGCTATGTGGAGGGCAAGCTGCAGCAACCTTTAATATGGGGAGCAGGAGTTTGGCCCTTGGCCGTGTGTTAACTTCGTCTGTTACACAGCACATTTTGCTGCATTCCCTCTAAAAGATGTGATGACTACTGCTTACAAAGTACTTAAACTGCTTGGAAAATGCAGAATACCAGTTTAGAGGAAGTTTAACTTACTTCTATGGCACGGGGGTGCCGATCCTCGGTCATTAAGGAGGAGAGGTTCTGGTAGGAATACACTGACCCCATGGGCCGGTCTGGGATGACAATGCCAGTGTTTTTTTAACAAGTTCTATCATTCCAGAGTAAAATATTCTCACACTCTGGAGGAATGAACTTATTCCCTCTTTGAGTCTCAGAACCAGTTAACTAGAATGAAGCCTGTTGACTGTGAATATTTCATTAGGATTTAAATGTGTGGATTATGAAGTCTATGCGCCTTTTATAAATGGAGAGGGATTAGATTATTAGATGGGTTCCTCAACCAAGTCTTTTGGATAGATCGCTCTTCAGAGTAGTTATTAATGAACATGTTCATGACTGTAAGACAGAACTGTCCAGAGGAACCTGCAGGCTATCTGAAAAACCCTGTGAATTAAGCATGCTGAGCAGCAGCGCGCAGTGTCTCTGGTGGGAAAATGTGTCATACAGCCGTGCTCCTCCCAGTCAACAAATGTAGATAGGCGGTACTGTGTAGACAAGCACAAACTGGCTCCCATTCTCCTGCCTTCACTCCATCCGGAGCTGCTACCTTGAAGTTACTTCACTCAAACTAGCCAACAACCTGGCGTAGCAAGAAATGGGTGACTAGGTGAGCAGGACCGACCAAGCAGACCCCAAGAGCCAAGGTGCGCTTTGGAAAGCCCCATCTCCACTGCAGGTATATTTATACTGTGTAACGCAGCACAGAGGTCCCTACATGAAGTTTGGAAAGGGTAGTTTTGAAACAATATAGCCATGTTGAGGAATAACCTCATATGCTTTTCTCCGCAGATCTTTTGACCTGCGCCGCTTGCATGGAGCTTCTGGCACAGCAGTTTGATCTCTTCCTGCTCCCACTTGTGTTAGTAGAGATGTCTGAGGGCAGAGGCCAAAAAAGATCAGGAAAATTACATTCGAGTTTAAAGTATTTTTGGAAAGTTGTTGCGTATGCTTTAACCCCCAGTGTTTAATTGATCTCGTTTACAGCTTCATTAGCCCACCGTGCCACAAAGGCAGCAGCAAGCATCTGGAAAGTTCTTCAGCTGGCTTCGCCGCTGGAGAAAAACCTATCACCGGCTTGCTTGGCCATGGAGGTATTCTGCTTCAGTTAATCAGCCGGCTGAAAAGCTCAGTTAATTAGCAGGGGTGTAGAGTTGCTCTTGACAGTTACACCGCGTCCAAGGCCTGAACTGATCCCTCTGCGGGGTGCAAGAAGCAGGAAAGGGAGAGGAACGGAGGAGGCCCGGCACACCTCTGCAAGCCTTCTACAGACCTGCCCACCTCCCTCCACGAGGGGCGAGTGGGCAGGGCGCGCCATGAACCGCGTTCTCTGAGGCCACTTCCCGTATCTCTGCCTTTGCCTCGCCACTGATAACGCCCGTAGGCCTCGGCCTCAGGGGACACGGCGGACAGGTGCCCGCCAGGCAGCCGCGCCAGGCCGCATGCGCCGCGGCCGCGGGGCGCTGAGAGGGAGCAGGCCCGCCCCGCCCGCTGCCCCTTTCCGGAAGCGGCGGAAAGTGCCGAAGGGACCCGAGCGGAGCCGAAGCGGGGAGTCGGGGCCGGGGTGGCGGTTCCGCTAGGGGGCGCGCGCGCGCTCG
>JAVSBS010001567.1:0-16342 GCA_033124195.1 Coracias cyanogaster
GGACGGGACGGGACGGGACGGGACGAGACGAGACGGGACGGGACGGGACGGGACGGGACGAGACGGGACGGGACGGGACGGGACGGGACGGGACGAGCCCGGCCCCGCCCGGGCTGAGGCCTGCGGGCAGCTCATCGCAGGAGTGAGGAGCCGGGACCCGCGGCAGCCTCGGTGCGGGAGCCGGGCACGGGGTGAGGCGGGAGCAGAGCGGCCGGGAAGGGGAGAGAAGGCCCGGGAGCCACAGGGTGGTTCTGGGTGGCAGAGACCTCTAAGATCATTGAGCCCGACCGTTACCCCAGCACTGCCAGGTCACCACCAAACTGCGTTCCTCAGCACCACATCTCCAGGGCTTTGAAACCCCCCCAGGGAGGGGGACTTGTTCCTTGGGAGAAGAAACCAACCTCCACCTCCTTCCAGGGAGCTGTCAAGAGCGAGCAGGTCCCCTCTGAGCCTCCTTTTCTCCAAGCTCAACAACCCCAGGTCCCTCAGCCGCTCCTCACCAGATTCGTGCTTTAGATGCTTCACCAGATGTGTTGCCCTTCTCTGGACACACTCCAGCCCTTCAAGGTCCTTCTTGGAGTGAGGGGCCCAAAACCGACCCCAGGATTCAAGGTACAGCCTCCTCAGTGCCCAGTCCAGGGGGACCATCCTTGCTCCAGTCCTGCTGGCCACACCAGTGCCAACCCACTAGTGTTGCCTTCTCGGCCACCTGGGCCCACACTGGCTCATCTCCAGCCCACTGTCAACCAAAACCCCCAGGTCCTTTTCTGCTACACTGTTTCCAGCCACTCTTCCCCAAGCCATAAAGTTGCAGGGCGTTGTTGTGACCTAAGTGCTGGACTCAGCCCTTGGCTTTGTTGAATCTCATCTCATTGGTGCCAAACCTTTGGTCTTGCCTGTTCAGATCTCTCTGTAGAGCTTCCTACCCTCAGTCCTGCCCTTCTACCCAAAGAGCAGGGGACGTGGCTTCTCCCAGCTCCATCCATTCCACAGGAGCGCTCCCACTCCCATCCAGGGTCCCCTGCACCCAGCACAGCGTGCTGGAACGGGACCCACAGGAAGCCCGCAAGAGAACAGCCTACCTGGGGTACACAGCCCCCCCTTATTTAACTCACATGGCTGGTTTTCCATTGCTCAGAGTGCCAGATGGTGGATTGTCACTAAGTTGTAGTACTGGTAATTACAACAGGTAAGTTAAACTAGTAGTACTTCATCCGTTCTGCTGAGAACTTCAGCGCCAGCTTCACTTCCATCACAAGTCAATGGAAGTTAGGCACCCGCAATACTGACAGGGTGTTGATGCAGGCTGGGAGTCAAACCCAAACTCACTGCAATTAACCCCCCTTCATGTGGCAAACACAGGCACCCTGAAGTAACCCTTCCCATGAAGGCTCCTGGTGATCTGGATCCAGTGGTGGAGGAGCTGGCAGGGCTGCAGGAGCCAGAACTGCAAACCACAGCGAGGAGCAGCGGGACCGAGGGGAGCACGCTCTTGCCCGGGACGCGGCCACACGCCACTTCTCTGCTTCCACACCCCAAACTTGTGACTTCAGCTCCAAACATGCGTTACAAGTCAGTGCAGAAATCCAGGGATGGCTGTTCCAGTTGCTGGATGAATTATTTCTACACGAGGTTTTTGTTTCTTTTACCTCTCCGAGGCACTGAGCAAAGAGCATTTTCCACCTCAGTCATTTGAAATCTTTCTGTCTTCACTGAAGTGCCTTCTATCCACTGCAGTAGAGGAGGATTAAACCTAATTTATCAGATGCATCTTGATAGCAGTAGAATTCATTTTGCTCATGGATATGATGGAAGAGCTTTAACAGCTGCATTACAAGTAGCTTTATGTTTTAAAGCTTTGTTGGAGCTTTCAATGCCTCGTTTAAAACAAAACTAAACAAAGCAGATTGCTAATTGAAATTCGAGTTCTAACTGTGGGTGATAAATAAGCAGATGGAACTGTCAACATTACTGGAAAAAAAAAAAAGGACAATATAGGACAGAAAAGTGAGTAAAAAAACCCCAAAATACGCCTACATCAGCCAAACAAAATAAAAGAAGGGCAAACAAGGTATTGCACCTCTTTGAATCACACCCAAACAGGATTTTAATGCTCAGTAACCCGCTCAAAGACTCCTCTATTTAAGGTACTACTGTTCCACAAGCACAGCATCTGAGCATCTCCAGCCTTTTTTTATCCCATGAGAAGACACCAAGTGTGTCAACACAAGCGGATGCAGAAAGAGCTGTCCCCGCGCTAGCTTCGGGAGCAGCACACCCAGCTCTCCCCACTTCAGCAGAGCACAGCAACGCCCAGACCGCAGCTCCTGGAGGTGTTCAATGACCAAACTGCCCAGTGCTGGCATTTCCTCCCTGAGACTTTGACCACTACTCCAGAAACCATCACAAAGCCAGTTTCCCAAGCCTATAAGACACGTTCAACCTAATGCTGTCCAGCAGAAACACACACCACCTACACAAGTAGCTGTGGTTGGAAATAATTCTGTTTTCTTGCTGCTACTAGAGCCCTGCCAGCAGAACCTGCCAACCCTTGGTGTGCCCCACCCAGCTGCTACTTGCCATAGGACAACTCCAAGGATGCCCTGGATGTGATGCCTGTTCTTGTTTCTGCTCACAGAACACACACCAAGTTTTAAGCCCTGGATGTTTTACAGATCTAGATTGGTCACACATTGGATCTTCATCGTATATTGTCCAGCCAGGAACCTCCACTGCTTTTTCTTTGGAGAAGGAAGGGGTTGAGATCTTCTCTTCTTTGAAATGAAGCTAATTTATATGGGTTTTATCCTTTCTGCTGCTTTCAGTGCTTAAGCCATGCAGTTGAGAGCGAGCAGCACATGGCCTCGGGCCAGAGGGAGAAGTGGGGGTTCATCCAGCTTCTGGGCATAGGAGCATTCCCACACCCAAGTAAAACCTCTCAGAGCTTTCTCAGCAGAAGGAGCACTGCCGAGCAAACTCCTCACAGCAGCTTGCCATACCTGTGCGGGACTGCGGGGCCCAACGGGCCAGATTCTCACTGCTGTAAATCAAAAGAATCCTTTCAGAAAGGGAGCTCTGCCAGCCTGGGAGTTGGCAACAAGTGCTGAGGTTGGAAAGCCAACGCCAGGGACAAAGGGCATTGCTCTGCAGAGACCCAGGTAAGCGGTCCTTTGGAGCAGAGATTAGTGAATGCTGAGAGTCTCCATTCACTCCTGGGGCAACTCCAGGCTGAACCAAACCTTTGTTACACAAAGGGGCTCCGCAGCCCCCGTCAATGAAACTCCAGCACCCTGACACAGCTGGTGGAGCAGCTGGACCCTGTGTAGGCTCAACCCAAAGAGCATTCCAGACCCCACACCTTGCTTGCGCAGCAGAGGCTAGCAAAGGCCAAAAAGGCGTTACTCATTTTCTTTTTAAGCCATCCTTGCAGCACAAAATAATCCGATGCATTTGCTAAGTGCCAGATGAATAAATTGCCTCACCTTGCCGCTTTAATCCATTGTAATCACTTCCCAGAGCACTCTTTGAAAAGTGAGCTCCCTGTTTCCAGAGCAGCTGTGCTCCTAATTAAAAGGCGCTGTAGCAAGAAGACAACGGAACATCATCCTAGTTGGCAATGCCTTGCTGTGGAGCTGGAGGACGAGCTGGGCTGTGAGGAGGACTCGGGAGGAAGCGGCAGCTGCCTGTGCTTCTAGGCTCCTTAAGAGAGTATTAGGGGCTGGCTGGCACTCCGGGCTGCCTCCTGGCTAAACCCTCGTTTAGCAGATTGGCTCCCAATCCTCTGTCCCTGGCTGGCTGGACCAGGTTGTGCAGCTTGAACATGTGCTTTCCTCAGCATGGGCGCGAATCAGCTGAGCGCTGCAGTTAAGCAGTCTGCAGAAATAGCCAATGTAGAAGAAAAAAAGCCACGGTGAGGGTTTCTGGAGAGAAGTCCTGGGCACCGTGGAGCTCCAGCACCACCTCACCATTTGTCTTGTGGCGAAGCTGAATCCAGCACGATTCAGACAGGAGTTCCCCACCGCGCCGGGAGCTGCACAAGCAGCAGAGACACATGCTCCATCTCCTCAGCTCCAGGAATAACAGGCAGAAGTCGGATTTAAAGAAAAACCCTAGGAGCAGTGAGAAATCATCATTTCAAGGGGGATTTTCTAAGCTCTGAGTTATGTGCATAAATGTAATCCACTCACATCAGGAACGTTTCCAGTCTATGGGCTCTACCATGGCCAATCGGACCAAGCTCAATCTAATACACCCCAGCCAACAGCCAGAAAATGTTTAAGAGCAAGGTTCAGGCAGACAGAGGAGGTAGGGAACTCAGGTGCTTCTTGAATCCTTCTGGTTCTGCATATCTCCAGATCTTTGCACCAATATTGCCCAGTGCCACACTGAGACTGTCACTGAGCAAAGCCAGCCTGCAGCAGGCTCGACTGGGTGGGAATTTATTGTTGTCCATTGTTTCAGAGGAGATCAAAGGTAAGAATTTTAGCTCCAAACCCCTGAGACCTACCGTTTCCATAGGGTGGGCACCACAGGATTACAGGCCATCAGTCATTTAGATACTTCTGGATTAAAAAGTTAATCAAATCAGAGAAATATGGGTAAACCACTGCACCAGAAATATTTTGGTTTCATGCCATTGAAAAGCTTTGCCGCTAATTAAAACCCAAAGTCAAAGCAATTCAAATTAAACACACGTTTTGGGAAAGCAGTTGCTTTAGACAAAGCTCTGGTGAAAAAACCTTTCCAAGTACGAGAAGTTTCACCCAGCTTTGCCTGCAGTGATCTCTGCACTGTGCCAGCACCACGGAGCGGAACGCTGCATCGCAGTGCCAGGCGATTTAAAAGCTGCAATCCTCCTCCCCTCTCCGGCAATTTCTTGCACTGACACTCTCTTGAGTCCTTTTTGAAATGCCTCAAAGAAAAAGCCACTTGCGTCACCGGCTTTTTTTTTTTTTTTTAATGCCCAGCACAAATCATCTGTAAGTCACGATGTGGGCCTGGATGTTACAGGCAGGCAAAGCAGAGACTGGTGGAGGATCAGTCCTTGTCATTGCCTGGTCTCTGATTTGGGCACCCTGGCTGTTAAATGTCTCAGTGTATAAAGGACACAGAGCCTGTTCTTGAGGGTGGATGGTCCTTGGGGGTGAGAGGGGAAATCGCTGGAGTCGTGGCTTAGGCAACACCTGCAGAAGGAGCCAGCCTTAGGGGTGCAAGTAATTTGCTCCACAGGACTGGGCTTATTTATATTAACAGTGGAAACTGTCAAGTAAATCGAATAACCTCACACAGGTGAACTGGAGTAGTGCTAGCAAGATTTGCATGTGAAGTTGCAGGATTCTTTGACACAGGTGAGAGAAGACTCTTTATAGAATCATAGAATGTGTTGGGCTGGAAGGGATCTCCAAGGGTCATCTAGTCCAAGCCCCCTGCAATAAGCAGGGACATCCCTAACTAGGTCCGGTTGCTCAGAGCACCCTCAAGCCTGACCGTGAATGTCTCCAGGGATGGGGCCTCCACCACCTCTCTGGGCAGCCCATTCCAGTGATCCAGCACCCTCATATTAAAGAGCTTGTTCCTAATGTCCAACCTAAATCTACCCTTTCCTAGCTTCAAACCATCACCCCGCATCCTGTTGCTACAAACCCTTGTGAACAGATTCTCCCCCTGCCTTCTTATAGGCCCCTTTCAGGTATTGGAAGGTCACTGTAAGGTCCCCCTGGAGCCTTCTCTTCATGCTGAACAGCCCCAACTCTCTCAGCCTGTCTTCATAGGAGAGCTGTTCCAGCCCTCTGATCATTTTCATGGCTCTCCTCTGGACACATTCCAACAGGTCCACGTCCTTGTGCTGGGGGCTCCAGAGCTGGACACGGTGCTCCAGGTGAGGTCTCACCAGGGCAGAGTAGAAGGGCAGAGTCACCTCTCTCAATCTCCTGGCCACACTTCTTTTGATGCAGCCCAGGATTATCCTCAAGAGTTGTCTTTATGCATGACCCAGGGTCTACGTTGCACATGGTGGGTGTCATGGTACAACTCATGCCTCCAACCCTGAATCCTCTTCCTGCTGGGTACTTCACTTCCCCAGCCAAGTGGCCTCACTGGTCTGCACTCCTCAGGCAAGCTCTGCCTCAAACTTAGTGTCTGCACACCACAGCCTCCACTTCTGTAGGAGCTATGGTTGAGGCACCCAAGCCAGTGCAGCACATCGCACAAGAGCTGTGATGCTTACTCTCAGCAGTCACTGTGGCTGGAAAGTACCAAATGAATGAGAGGAGTGCAGTCCCTTTCTGAAGAGCTCTTTAAAATACATCTGACAATTTCAGATATGTTCTGAACAGGGCTGAGTACTGCAGAGCTCATTTGCACAAGTTCAGCCTCCCAGCAGGTGGGAAATTCAGGGGCTTCACTCACACTGAGAATTGACAAACTCACACAGAGCTAATCTAATTTGAAGGTATTTATCTAATTTTAAGACATTTCCCTAATTCAAATAAATTTCTCTGCATCTACTACTTGGGGAAGTGTGTCAGTCTAGCAGGATTTATGGGCCAACCTCCTGACCACATTTTCTGCAGGGGTGGAAATCCATCTGCCTGCAGTGGTACACACCATCCCCATGGGCTCGCATCAGGAACACACCTCAGCCCAGCAAGGAGGATAAAGCAGCTTCAAGGTCTGATTGCACAGCTGTGGGGAACAAACCTCTGGGGAAAAGCAGGGGTTACTCCTTACAGCTTCTCACAGACTATCTCTTTTTCTGTGCACCTATCACAATAGAGACTGTCCCATGTCCTAGGGGCAAGTATAAACAAACAAACAAACAAAAGTCATAGAATCACTGAATCATTTAATCATTTCGGTTGGAAGAGTCCTGTAAGATCACCAAGTCCAACCATTAAGCCAGCACTGCCAGGTCACCACTAAACCATGTCCCTCAGCACCACATCTCCACCACATTGAAACCTTTTCAGCAATGGGGACTCCACCACTGCCCTGGACAGCCTGGGACAGCCCTTCACAACCCTTTTGGAGAAGACATTTTTCCTCATGTCCAACCTAAACTTCCCCTGGCTCAACTTGAGGCCTTTTCCTCTTGTTCTGTTGCTTGTTCCTTGGGAGAAGAGACCAACCCCCACTCAGCTCCAGCCTCTTTTCAGGGAGTTGTGGAGAGCCAGAAGGTCTCCCCTGAGCCTCCTTTTCTCCAGGCTCAACATCACCAATTCCCTTAGCTGCTCCTCGTAAGACTTTTCCCCAGCTCACTCCTGCTGTGACAACTCTGAGCCACCACCATAGCACCTGGTAGTTCTCTCATTCACCACACCAGAGATTTTGCACTGCTGAGTTTTCCTCCCTATTCAACCGTTAACCTGAGAGTTACGGCATTGAGTTGTTTGCCAGCTTATGCCGTGGGAGCCTGGAGGTGAGCAAACCTTCCCATGAGCATCTCTCTCCTGGTGAGGATGATTTACACAGCGTTTCCTCCACTTACTCAGAGAAGTAATAGGGCTGCAGGGTCACACTCATCAAAAACATCAGCACTCATCTTCTCCAGCCTACAAACCCATCTCTGCCAGGCTGGAGAAGGATGCTCTGTTATTACAACACTGCAAGAAGACAATCAAAAGAAAAGAAAAGGTTAATGAGGTACTAATCACTATTGATTTGTAGTGTATAGAACGCAATAAATACCTGCTGCCATCATTAAATGTAGCAGGGCAAAGGCATCTAATCAATCACACCAGCCATTTGATTTCTTTTTCAAAATTAGCTTCATACCATCAGGGAAGTGCTGTGAGATGCCAGAGGACCCAACTCCAGCCTGAGGAGCACGTCTGGCTGAGCAGCTACAGCCTCAATTCTCTCCCAGCACCCACCACAGGTCAGTAGCCAAACCACCACTGTGCCAAATCTTGCTGATGGGGTCTGTGAAGTGTCACTAGAAGGGACACAGTGAGGAACTAAGAGCATAGAGGGACAGGAAGACAAGTCAGCACAGGCTGGAATCCAGGATCCTTTCTCCACAGGCTTTTACTTGTCTGCCTCCAGCCCCAAACCCCCCATCTTGTGGAAATCAAGCATTTGGGAAAAAGTATTGGCTTTGGCAAAAAAAAGCTGTTCTGACTGCTCAAGTTCTCCTGAAGTAAAACATGGCCAATAGAAAACTGATAAAATAGTCTCAGAGTTATCACCCCATTTCTGAAGCTCCCCAGAAGGGCTCAGATTTCTCTTGGGGAGACAAAGAAGCAAGAACCCCCCAAGAACTCGGCGTAGGCTCTGCCTGGGCTGGCCTGGAGCTGCGGTGGACAGCAGCAGGGTGCTGTGCCAAAGCCGGCGTAACTCCAGAGCATCCGGGGGTGTTTCTGACCAGCCAGGCAAGTGGTTTGGCTGCCAGGAGAGGATGAGACTAATTAAGGCTGTGATCCCCTGACTCACACACACTAATGCCCGTGGATAGATCTCTAATGCTCTCAATTCATGCTCATTAGCACAGGCAGCAGAGACAAGACAAGCGTGTTATGTCATCATTTAAACATTGTCACATTTCCCCAATCACTCTGATTACATTTTTAAATATTTATTCTCCTCCCCTGAGGCCGGGTTGGCTTGTTCTGGAAGCTCCACACCCAGCAGATTTGCTCCAGGCAAAGTTCCCACATACCAGGCGATGAACTGAGCCCCGGCCCCCGCTTCCCTGCGTCCTAAGGAAAGCCGAGCTCCCCTGGTACAGGCTTTCAAGGCATCAGCTCATCCTTCCCTAATTCTCAACATGACTTTACATCTCAGACTACAGTTAAACTGAATATTTTCTAGTCACCTTTGCGTAAAGGAGAACCACACTGGTAAACACCAGGCTGTGGCTTGTCAGTGTATCAACAGTCACACTCCAGTTCAATAAGCATAAAACAGCTCTGCAGGCACAAGAAGCCCATTTTTCTTCTAAGTCAACTAGCAGAAGTGAGAAGAACAATATTTATGGCCCTAATCAGTACCTGCTGTATTTCTACCAATCCTCCTTGTTCCCAATGGGTGGTTCCAGCCTTCTGCCCTCTTAAGCCATAGAATGGTTTGGGTTGAAAGGGACCTTAAAGATCATCTAGTTCCAGCCCCCTTGCCGTGACAGGGACACCTCCCACTAAACCATGTTGCTCAAGGCCCCATCCAACACAGCCTTGAACACCTCCAGCAATGCAGCATCCACAACCCCCCTTAGCAACCTGTGCCAGTGTCTCACCACCCTCAGGGAAGAATTTCCTTCTAATTTCCAACCTAAATCTCCCCTCTTTCGGTTCAGAGTCCTTCATGCCCTCCTTGCCTAGTGACCTTCTGGTGACAGGGCAGTCAGAGGGGTTATCACAACCCTGGCCAGCTGGTACCCTGTGGCTACTCAGCAGCAGCATCCTCCAGGAGAGCAGCAGGTAGGTGTGGGATGTGGAATACATCTTCCCGCTTTGAAATGCTGGGGCAGAGCATCACAGCACTAGTCACAAGCCCACCTGCTCCAACCCAAGGGGAGTGAATTCTCTCTCACTTAGTGGGGTACAGGCTGGATTGGCCCCATTCACTCTTCCCACCTATTTCCATAATCATTCTGCAGAAGCTACAGAGGGAGGAGACCTGGCCAGTAGCACAAAGTACAGCCCGGAGCACCCTCACTAGCCCTCAGCCAAAGATTCAACCCCCCGGCACATCCATCCCACCCCACTCCTGCTGTGTGTCCCCAGCTGGTTTGGAGAATAGATGGTGGTGTAGGTCCAAGACCTCTGCACTTGTGCTGTTCTCTCTGTAGCACCGCAGGCAGCACCAGCAGGCACCTGGTGAGGCTTTTACTGCAGGATCTCCCAGGGGAAGGGCTGAATTCTGCTTCTGTTACAGCAGAATGGTGGATTTTAGATCTTGCATATCGAAGTAGGGGAAGGAAGAAATAGCAGAAACCTGGATGGAGTCACATCTGCATTAAGAGAATGGGCTTACACCAGATGGCACCTGATCTCATCATTTTAGATGCACAGAGCAAAGCCACCAGGATTGTTATACTGACTGATGTTATTCTTTTACTAGGAGCTGGCTTTGCGGCCCTCCCCGAGCCCCCGGCAGCAGTAATGCATGAAGTGCAGCGAGCCCGGCAGCCAGCGCGATGCTGTGAATGTTAAACACCTTTTGCATAACCCCAGCCTGAGTCTCTTGGAGACGCTGGAGTATGTGGGTTTGCTCAGCACAAGCTGCTTTCTAACAGCCACTTTCAAGGGCTAAAGTGTGCCCAGTCTTCTTTCAGCAGCTTCCCAGCCAGGCTTTGTCTAACCTGAGGCACAACCTTGCTCTGTGGCACCAGAGGCTGATAGAAGGGCTCTGTCCCTTACCGATTGAAGCTGGTGTTAACAGCCAGCAAAGCTGCTACAGGGTCATAACATGGTTAATCCAGCAGCTACAAACCACCTACCCTGAGCATGGCTTCACTGCAACAAGCACTCAGGCATGTGAGGACACTCCAGCTCCACCACAGAGTCTATGGCGTAGCACAGATACACCAAAGCCAACTGCAAACTCCAGCCTCTTATCCCAGCTGCTTCCTCAAGGACATGGACAGCCCTGTGACAACAGCTGAAGGCACAAGAAGGCAGCCATGGTCTTTGCAGCACTGATGCACAAGCAGCCCCAGGGCACGTCTGTTGCTCAGAGGCATGTGTGGATGGAGGGCTTGCAGGAATTGCTGCTCCACACTGCACATGGAATGATTCACAGTGACTTGCTCTGAGAGAAGAGGGAAATTCTGCTACCTGGAAAGTGGACAAAAGGAGACTCAGCCTCAGGCTTGCTCCTAACACAGCATCCTCTCTCCCTCTGCCACCAAGAGCTTCCACTGAAGGTGGAAGCTGGTCTTAGTTCATGGGTACAGTTAGTGACCATTTCCTGCATTACCAAGCCCGAACCCAAGCTAGAGCTGTCCAGCCCATCCAGTTTCTGCCCCTAAACACTACTAATGAGATTCCCATCTAAATAAAAGCTGGTAACAGGTATTTCCAGGTGAGGAAATGATCTCTCCACAGATTGGTGGCAGAGCCAGCAACAGGTCTCAGCCCAGCAGCCCAGTCCCTCACCTGAACTATTCTGACTCCTGGATCTACCCTGGGCTGGGGAAGAGATTTCTGCTCCTGGCAGCTATGCAGCACCTTTGCAAGGAGTCTCGGAGTAAGGTTGCTATCACGCTGCTCTGAAGAGATTCATAGGGAAATTATTCTGTCTCTCCCAAGCACAGATAGTCATTGCTTCAGCAGGAGGCAGCAACTAGATTACACGAGGTAATTTAGTAGCTGACATTAACAACATCTCATTTAGCCTGGAATAAAAATATCCTCATTCAGCATAAGCTATATTAAGATAACTGAATTCATAGTAAGTTCTGAATAGCTGCTCACCTGAGCGGCTGAATGAAGATTGTCTCCTCCAAGCCAACATCTCCCCCATCATCATGTCCTTGCTGGAAATCAGGAGTGACAGCAGGGACTACTGAACTAAATGGATCCTCATGTGGCCTAAATCTTCCTCTTCGGTACAACAGATTTAGTTTTCCAGCTTTCCTATATGAATTGGTTTTTACCCTCTTCCCAGTGTGGGCCCACAGCCTCCAGCTAATAGGAAGCAGAGATAAATTTTGCTGCATCTCAAGCAGCTGTTGCTCTATTTTGACTTAGCGCTGTGCTGTAAGCAGAGCTACGACTAAAGCGATTGAGTTAATAGTATCCTGAATGAGACAAGCAACAGGGAGAGGAGACGTAACGGGATGCAGTGAGGAGGGATATTTTAAGCACTGGTTTATCTGACAGATTCTGCAGTTATACATCCTGAGCTCTGCTTTTCACTGCAGCCCATCAGCAGACAGATGAAAACAATTTTTACATGGCATAAGCAGAAGAGAAGCAATCAAATCCTTGCTCCCAGTGCGAGACTCAACTGCAAAGGTGCCTTTTCTTTAACCTTTGGAGACCTTCATAATAAAGGAACTACAAAAACCCAAAGATATAATCCTTATCCATCCCCATTTTTTGGGCAGCAGCTGCTCTGAGGTGTCGGGGATTCATTCAGGCACCAGCCCAGGAAAATCTCCTCCCAGACAAAGCAGCTGAAGGTGTTCTGACTTTCAGCAGCAGAACCCAGAGCTCTCTGTGCACAATAGTATTACAATCCCACCACAAAAACCCCACCACTGCAAGGCCCAGAGCTTTATGTAGCTTTAACTTGCTATTCCCCATCTTGATGCCTTTTGTTTCTTTTGGAGCTGAAGAACCAGAATTTGCAAATGCCCTCCTCCATAGAGGCCGCTAGCAGATCAAGATGCTTTCACTCTTGTAACTGCCCCTGTAGAAAGGGCTCCCTGGAGGTGCAGCCAAGCTGCCCCACTCTCTGCACCCACCACACTATCAGCACAGCAGTGCTGGCTTCGTTGGGAGAAGAAATCAAAGCACCCAATCTTTAAAAAAAAACAAACCCTACCCTGGATCCCAGCTCTGTGCTGAAGTCCACACACAGGTAGCAGTTTGGACACAGAGTGGTCTCCATTTAATTTTTTAGCAGCCCTAAGCTAAAACCCCTTAACACCTTTGGATCCTTTAGATCCCTTCCAGAGGTGCCTTGGTCTCTTTAGACCATCTGGGTACCCAGCTTATGGTTAGTGTTGCTCCAATTGTTAGCCATGTCTGAACATAACTCCTAGTTCTCTTCCACAAGGATTTGCTCTGACCTGATGCTTTAGTGGTCCGATGCTCCCGGAGGCGATGGCCAGAGGGACTTCCAGGAAGAGCAGGGCAATCTCACCTGGTATAAATCACAACAACACTTCTGACTGCAACAGAGCTGCCTGATTTACCCAGCTGATGAGCTGGGCTGAGGACCAGACCCCAAAGGATTGCAACAGTGCAACTCCAAAGGCCTCATGAAACCCAGCTCTGTGTGTCCATGGCCTGCAAGAAACACGGATATACCAGAGGGGACATGACCATCCTTCTGGATTTGCTCTCTGGAGCTCTGTAAGAGAAGTCAGAGGACATTTGTCATGTGCAGCTGGATATTAAACTTACATGGAGGATGTCTGGGCTTCTTTCCCAACTTCAAGACTGACACAGTTTGAACACTCCTCAGTTCTTCACCTTCCTTTCCAGGCCTGATTTCTCCTCACTCTGCACCTTACAGAGTCATTTTGTACCTGTACAAAGCACTAACCCCACCAGAACATTTTGCTCACTTATACGGCTGTCACATTTTAACATCAACAGAGGAGTACTTTCAGCATCACTTAATCAGGCTTCTCTACTTTGCATAAAAACTTGGCAATGAAACTTGCAGGGATGATAAAGGAGGGGAGCTGCCAAGTGACGGGCAGCGCTCAGCACCCTCCTTTCCCTTGGACAGGAGCAGGAGGGTTGTAAAGACAACGGCACTGCTGCACCAGGGCTCCAGCAGCCCTCGGGAAGTGAATTCACATCTCTTGGGCTGCCCAAAGAGGGTCTGTGGTGACACTCCCTTCCTGCTCTCTGCAGCCTCCCTTCAGTGTGCCTGCCCCACGTCCCAGCTCATCTCCCCAGGCTCGGGGCTCGCTCAGGAGTGGGCTTTTCCCGAGCTCCAGCACCTCACGCAGCCAGTAGAGGTAAGAGCACAACAACGTTAAGAACATAACAGTGCGTTTCCACTAGCCACATTTTCTCATGACTTTTAAAAGATGTTGCCCTTATGCTGGAGCTCCCTACAAAGCTCTAACTCTTCCAGCCAACAAAACCCAAAGCAGATGCAACCACCACTCTCCTACCTGAGCTCTGCAGGAGTACCTGACTGCTGCCCTCCCCTCTTATAACCTCCACGTGGCTTTCCCAGGTGCTCTTCTTCTACCAATAAACACTCTGCAGGGTTTGAAGTCTTCCACCCCTTGAGCTCCTTCTTGCTGTCCCTCATAGGATTTCTGTGGGAGACGCTGCTGTGTCTTGAGGGCTATGACTCTTGGAACAAAATATTCTGTGTAAATGAGCTGTTGGTGCAGCTCGATGGCCACTGCTCCGTTACTGCAGAGCCTGTGCTAGACACGGAAGTGGTTCCAGCTCCCTTTGCTCATTGAACTCTCAGAGCTGTGGAGGCATCTCAGATAGGCTGGTCCCCATCTGCAGCTTGCAGGTCTCTTCCTGTCCTATTAGAGACACAGAGTGCGGAGTGCCCAGTGCCACCTTGGCTTCCCACCCTTCCTGCCCGCTCCTTATAGTGTCCGTAGCCTTGTTGGCTCAGGACATGTCCTTCCTTCCGCAGGGAAGGGAGACTATGTGCTTCCCTGCACTAGTGTCAAACAACAAGCTTCCTAGTGACAGAAGCTTTGCTGCGTTTTGGCACAAGTAGTTCCCACTGGAATCAGTTTGTCTGTGGGAGTGGTCAGGGCTGTAGCCGAGGCTGAGGACCTTGCTGGCTGGATAATGCAGCATCCTGCATCTCCAGGAGCTGCTCTCCCCGCAGAACGAGCCCTGTTCCACAGTGATTTAGCACTGGCTGTTGGGAGATGTTTCCAAGTGTTTGATCTAGGCAGTGTTTGGTTTTTTTTTTTTCTGGTACAAAACAGAGCATTTAAGTTGTAAATTAGATCCATTTGGGCCACATATAAAAATGCAGATAGACAGGCCAGGAGGCTGTTAGCACTGTCAACCTTGGAAGCTCTGGATGACCATTTATTTTGTTGCAGACAGGGGATTTTGCAAGGATTATAGCAAGAAATGCTAGAAACAGAAAGGCAAAAAGAAATCTTTCACACTATTGGAGTTGTCTGTGTCTTGTTCTGACAGGGGTGATTATGCCCTTCCGAGCCTGCAGCAAGTTGTGGAGGATTATTTTTGTCAAAACCATCATTTTGAACATTGTTGAACTTCCTTTGGTCTTCCAAGAACAAAATCATTGTCCTGATTCATATAGATCAGGGACATACCCTCCAAAATAAGGATTGTCTGTAGTGTTCACACTTAACTCTGCACCTCCTGCACCACGGATCTGCTGTTTTCTGCACGCAGACTCTACCACCTTTCTCCTGAAGGCACAGATAGGAAGCCCAACACTGGAATAGGCTGAGTGCTGACTGCTGCTCTAAGTAGCAATCCACAGCAGGTCACAGAATCATCGAATCATTGAATGGTTTGGGTTGGAAGGGACCTCAAAGATCATCTAGTTCAAATCCCAGAGGTCAAAGCTCGCCTCTAAGTTCTCACTTCAGGACAGTGCAGGAGGACATCCTGAGCACCATGGCACTGTGGCACAAGAACAGCAAAGGGGACCTTTTATTTGATACACGGCATACACTGCTTTAGGGCAAATTTGAGAGAGAAAACACTTAAAGCTCTGATGTAAGTGGAAAATAGCATAGAAGTCAACATGGCTAATGATCTGACAAGGAACATGCAAGGCTGATCTACTACTGCTTTAAATAGGATGCTTGATTTAATAGGCAGCAGAAAGGCATTAAATCATGTAGGTGCTCTTTGGTAAAAGCATCTGTAACGAGGCTGTGGTGGAAAATGTTTAGTGAAGTTGAAGTAAACAGAGACAAGGAGAAAAACAGAGAGAGGGTCTGGTGAAAGGAGAGATGGCAACAGTCACTGACACCCATCATTGCAAGGAGCACAGTGGTGGAGCTCCTTTAAGGATTGATTTTGCTTAGTAAATCCATAATTACTCTGGAAAAAGGGTAGAACTGTGTAGATGAGGTATCCTCCCTCACTGCTCTTCCTCCCAGTGCTCCACACGGTTCTGATTGCCCTGGGCAGCTCCATCTGGGGTCTCCACCCACCAGCTTTCACTCATTGGCTCAGGAGATGTATTTAAGCTCAGTCCTTTGCTCAGGTTGTGGTGTTTGTGTGGTGTATGGGGTTTTGTGCCTTGAGTTCTTGACCCTTTGCCTATGGACTTGTCTGGAGGTGAATGGATTACTAACCAACCTGGAGCTCCTCCCTTCTTGCACAGGTACTGTGGTGCTGCACTCTCCTTGGTGAGGACACTGTCCTTTGCTTCCCTGTTCCACTTCTCTTGCACAAGAGTCACCTTTGGCTGTTCCCTGGCAGTTGCTACCAAAGCTATAGCAGCAACCTCCTGCTCTGAGGAGCTGTGATGCTCTGACTGGTTTCTATGGTCATGGTGCAATAGGATATGGCTAAAAAAGGTAATGAGTGATGATCAATGAACGGTGGTGTTTTGTGGAAGCTCTGGAGGCTGGGCAGAGTAACAACAGTGGTTACTAGAGAAGACCAGACAAGCTAAGAGTTTATAAAAAAATGAGTTGTTGGTCCACAAACTTTCTTCTTATCTTTAATGCTGACCATAGAGCTCCCTT
>JAVSBS010001567.1:16352-28669 GCA_033124195.1 Coracias cyanogaster
GTGAAGCTCATGTCCTCAGCATTTGCCTGAAGCCAGACTTCATTTTGAAGAAGAACCTTTGGACCTTTGATGCTAGATGAAGTGCTGCCCAGCAACCTGTTAGCTGAGACTCTTGCTTTGCCCATCTACACTGGCACCAGGAGACAGCTGCCGTCTCTCCCCTTATTCTTAGTGGCAAGGTGTTTGGTGTGAGGTGGAGGATTTCACTTTGGCTGACCTCCTTGCTCCCAGAAGAGGTCAGAAGCTACCTCTGTCTGGTGGCTAATGCCTGGAGCAGCACGTGGACTTTCCACCGCTCTGTTCTGTGGTCACGGGATGGTGACAAAGTCCTTCCACAGCAGTGGCTGCACTTGTTTTTACTTCACCCAGGCAGTGTTGGATCCTCCTTTTGAGCAGCCAATGTATGATGAATAACCTTGTGTTTGCACGTGTGATTACAGTCTTCATAGTCTCAATCAATAACTACAATGAGCTTGACCAGTCCGGTGCTGCAAGTTCTTTAAAAACATATCCTCCATTAGAGACCACAATCGATAGTACTTATTCCAGTTTAACAGTGATTATCTGCCACTTACTGCAGAAAGTCCCTAGCAAGCCAGGAACGGGGACTGTTACATTGCTGGTGAACAGCACATCTGCCTTGCTCTATAAATATTAGTTTTTAATTAAATGCTTTGGAAGATGTTATGTGCTTGTTTAAATACCAGTCATCCTTCATGGGGAAGGGATTTTAACGGGAAAGTCTGGGTGTTCTGTAATGAAGTATGTAGCTGACTGCATAAGGAATCTCACTTCTCTAGATGCAATTCATTCGGTGTCAGCCCCAGATGATACGTACTCCCTGCATCAGGGGAGAGGAGGAAAGAGATGTGTGTGTGTGTGTATATGCTACATGTGTATATTAAATATTTGGGGTTGATACCAAACCTCTTTATTAAAAATGGTGGAAATCACATGGAAAACAAACACAATTGGGAGCTACCCCCCTTCCTGGCCAGCACATTGCCTCCATCTGAAATGAGGACCACCAGGGAGCTGGAGTTGTCCGTTATTAAACAAAACTGCAGGAGTGGGTGTAGCAGGTGGGTGCATATCTGTGGCTTTGGCTCTTACCTGCTGGACTGCTGTAGACAGACAAACTGCATTCCTTCTGGGCAAAATCCTAGGATTTGGGGTTCCTATACCAATAAACTTGGGCTAGAACTGAAGGAGCGGTTCTACTCACGACAAATGTATTTTTCAGTACCAGTAACAGCAGTAAGACCAGGTTTCCTAGAGCTATAGACAGGGTGTCTGTGGTGGGACCAAGCAACACTTTGACCTACTCACTCTTGCTGGGCTGGCTGAAATGGAGCTGGAGACTCCTCTGCAAGAGTCCTGCCCAGGAGTGGAATGAGATTGCAGGGAGAAACTCCTCATGGTTTTTTCCTTTTTATTAAAAATTCATTTATGTTGGGCAGACCAACCAAGCAAGCAAGCAGTGCAGCAGGAGCTCTGGTGCTGGGTAGGCTTGATATGTACTGCTCCAAAGGGGCTGCTTCTGACTGCATCAAGAGGTGGGTCATGAAATCAATGCGATGTGGATATGAAGAGGCAGAGGCCATGTAGCACAGGATGGTGATGGGCTCTGCATTTATTTACCACTAGGAGGGAATCTGAGGCTCCTGCACCACCTGAGGCTCAGTTTGCAGTGTGTTAGTCCTAGAAGGATGTCAGTTCTAGCAGTGCTAGGTGCTCATGAGCACTTTCTCACTACACAAAAATGGATCCATGGAAGTATTCAGAGAATTAATTTGTAAAAGTTGCAGCCAAGTACCAGAAGTAACTTCACCTGTTAATGCTGCAGCAGAGCACAAAGGCCCTAGTGGGGATCAGTCCTTATTTAATGCTTCATGTATGCAATGAAGATGCAAAAAATCTGGGAAAAATTTTTATTTTGTGTATGTTTGACCTCCGCTCGCTTGTGTTATTTTGCTACATAAATCAAGCAGAAGCTCCCACTAAGACAGATGTGGAACCATCCCTCCTTGCCTAATAATCCAGTGTGATCTTATCATGCTGAGACTTCTGTCTTGTCACCCTGGTGACTCACTAATATTGTGTCTGGGGCATAAAGGTTACTAAGCACAGAAGTGAAAGGCTGTAAAGGCTTAATTTTAGCAAGGAGCAAAGCGTGGGTGTTTCAGACTTTGCTTGTATGCAGATGTCACTCAGTCCTGGGATTAACATGTGGCAGACTGAGATGTCAGTGTTTTGAAATGCTGTGGATAGGTGGGCAGCTGCAGTGCAAGTCTAGAAACGATGGATCTGTACACCAGGAGTGGTAAACTTACACCTGGATGAATCAATGGCACTTCCTTAATTTTTTTTCTAATGCCTGTCTCTGGATGCCCAGGCATGACCTCCTCATTTGTAGGCAGCTGTTGGGATGAGCATTGCTCTAGTTCTGCACCTTGGGGTTCCTTTCAGGTGTCCATCACCTGAGGATTGCCCTGATTGCCTGTTTAGTGATGCTGATGTAAGGTACCGTTCTTGAGTGAATGCAGCTTGACCTGTATAAAGATGCCTTTGGTGTTGGAGAATCCCTTCTCTGTGGCAATAGCTAGAGCAGAATGAGCAACCTCAGCTGTATTGGCGCTACTAAGAGTAGGTGCTGGTTTCAGCACAGTTAAGTCTTTGTGGCTCTGGTGTATGCGCGAGATCCAAGGGGTTTGGGCTCTCACTACTTTGTGATTAGGAGTTAGGAACTATATTCTGAGAGTCCCAGAAGTGAGATTGTCCCTAAGTGGCACTTAGTGTCATCTGCAGATACATAAATGGCTTTAAAAGGTGAAAGGTCTAGAGCACAAATCTTATGAGGAGCATCTGATGGACCTGGGGGTGTTCAGCCTGGAGACAAGGAAGTTCAGGAGAGACCTTGCTCACAATAACTCCCTGAAAGGAGGTTGGAGCCAAGTGGGGGTCAGTCTCTTCTCCCAAGGGGCATGCAACAGGAGAAAACAGCCTCAGGTTGCACCAGGGGAGATTTAGGTTGGACATGAGGAACAACTTCTGCCCCAAATGGGTTGTGAAGGGCTGGCCCAGGCTTCTCAGGGCAGTGGTGGAGTCTCCATCCCTGGAGGGGTTTCCAAGCTGTGGAGATGTGGTGCTGAGGGACATGGTTTAGTGGTGACCTGGCAGTGCTGGCGAAATGGTTGGACTTGATGATCTGAAAGGTCTCTTCCAAGTAAAATCATTTTGTGATTCTGAAAGCCTGGTCTTGCATTGTTTGAATATTTCAACATCTATTTATGATGATACTGTATTAGATGCATTTGATAATCCCACAATTTAATCCCTTTGGGGAAGCAGGAGACCCTCTTAAAGCCATTTAAACTGCCACTCATGTGAACCCTTGGAGTCGATTCATCCACAAATGGAGGCGGACACAGACCCAGCAGCAGTGCTCCAGCAGTGCCAGCCACTGAACTTCGCTGCCTTCCTTCTAAGCCCAGATGTATTGATTGGAAAGGAGACAAAAGATCAGTTTGAGAGAAGAGCCTTACATGGGGAAAGAGCAAGCTCATGAAGACTGGCAAAACCCAGGTGATGCTTTGAAACCCCAGAGTAAGCAAAGAAGACTTCATAGGAGCTTTGTTCTGCTGCAGGCATTAGGCTTGCCATGAAACCCCCCTGAAATCAATTGGTTTTGTTGATCCATGCTCTCAGGGCTTGCATCAGGTTGAGGAGGAATACAAAGCTACATCGCAGCTACAAGGATTCTGCTTGTCATGCCAATGGCCTGGTGTTGTCTAACAGATCACATCTCTAAGTAATTGCCTGTGTTCATATATCATGTTATCTGCAAGATGAATTTGTAACATCTTGGGATCCCGTGTTTCACCACTGGCAGACTGAAATAATGGATCACTCTTCACCTCCCTCCTCAGTTCCCAGCAGCAAAGGGAGGCTGCAGGGAGCCCTGTCTGTCGGGAAGTGCTGGGGAAACTGGATCTACAGCTATGTAAAGCATCACAGATGTCAAAGAAGCAGCAAGACATTCTGTCCATCTAACCTGCAGGGTCCTCCATGGGAGAAGAGTGCTGCAGTGACTTGGTGGCTCTAGGGATGGCAGCAGAGCCAAATCATTAAGCAACTGGAAGCTATGCTGCCAGAATATGCTGTGGGAAGGAGTGATGGCTCCTTCTTCCAGAGGTGAGCCTCACCTCTCTGGGAGCATTACTGCTGAGGCTGGAAGAGGGAAAGTTCTCCTACCTGCCATCTCAGTCTTTCCATGCCCTGCTTCCACCACCACTGCAATGTGCAAAAGGCTTTGAGATGCCCAATCTGCCAATTTCTTTCTAGTTTCTTCCTGGCTCAGAAATCTCCCTGTAAAAGTCACCTTCTGGGAAGGAAGAGGTAGTGAATGGGGTGCTGGTAATCTTTGCTGCACTTCCCAACGGGTCTCAAGGCCCACATGGGTCACAGGCTGTCTTTCCTCTGATGCCACTATTAATACAGGTCAACAGCGTGACACCAGCTTACCCTGGCTCAATCCTGTGGTGTCTTAGTGATCTCCTTGGCTGGGATCTAATTTTAGTCACTGGCCATAAATTATTCTCAAATTAAAGCAGTGAGCTGGGGCTCAGCAATTTGATTTGGATGGCCAGATTGGCTTTGACTTATTAAGAGCAGGAGTTGGCACTTCTTGTCCCATCTGTGTGAAGACTCCTGCTCAACTCTTAGCCTTGGCCCAAGGAGCACAGAGCAGCTGTGTAACTTGTCATGCACCAGAGAGCCTGCCAGGACAGGAGGGCTGCGGAGGGGTCTGTTATCTGCTGTTGATGGCAGGGATATGGACAGGGGGGTTCTGAGTACAGCAGTAC
The DNA here is from genome assembly GCA_033124195.1 of Coracias cyanogaster. Lineage (NCBI taxonomy): Eukaryota > Metazoa > Chordata > Aves > Coraciiformes > Coraciidae > Coracias > Coracias cyanogaster. The sequence goes on from JAVSBS010001567.1 coordinate 21,218, forward strand.
CTGAGTACCCTCCTACAGATATACTACTGTTAAAGTACACTTGAGAGCACCCAGGAGACACCTGGAAGTGAAATAAGCCCTGCTCTGGGGCTGCTGTGCTGGAAGCCCTGGTGATGCCTCCCTGCATGTGGATGGTGACTGGGTGTAGTAGAGTTAACCCCAAGTCAAAGCTTTGCTGCTGTTGCTATACCTGTGGGTAGCATTTGCAAATTCACCCAAAATGTTCTTAGATGTTATGAATAACCTGCATCAGAAGCTGAGGTGCGTGCTTGTTCCATCTTTGCTATGCTCATCTCCAGCTCCTTGGATGTGGATCTGTGCGCTGCAATGCAGCAGTGGCTGGGTAACGAACCTCTCTGGACAAAAGGTGCCATCACCATGGCAAGACAGTAACTCATCCTCTCTGCGTGAGAGCAGGGCCCTTCTCAGGGCTCACTCAATGTTTCCTTTCTGGATCAGGAGATGTGAGCTGATGACTTATATTCCACGTGCAGGAGTTATTCACTTGTGCCTCAAAGGAAATGAGAGTTGAGTTTCCATCTCTGGCTTACATTGAGTGAGGTTTGGGTGACTGATGCTTTAAAGTGCTTCAAACATAGCAGCACAGCGAGCCTTGCTGGACCCCTGGTACTGCTGGTGGGAAGGCAGCTGGGTCGAGCCTTTAGCAATAGCCCTGAGTCTACATTCAGAGGGTTACATATGGAAAACCGCACAAGCAAATCTAGGGAGCTCAGGGCTTTGGGATGCAGGAGGGTCTGGCCCATCACTCAGCAGCTTGATGTATCTTCCAGGCTCTGGATCGCTTGATGCTGGAGCAGCCACACTGCCAATGTCCTTCATGCCTGGAGCAGTCACATCTTGCCCTGGCTCCACACCCTGTAAAGTCAGTCCCAAAACCTTCTGAAAAGGACTGGGGGGTGAGGAGGGGCAGGAAATTAGGATGAAAGTTGTCGCATTACTTTTGTCCAGACCTTAAAGATGTTAAAGCCAGTGGCCTTCTCCTTTTGTCTTTTGCATTCCCAAAATAGTTTGAGTGGTGTTTGGCCTTCTCCTGTGTGGTGTTCTGTGCTGGGGGTGGTTACGGCTCTGTAGATAGATTCATGTGTTTCCAGTGCAAAAATCCTCAGGCTACCTGTATGTGTAAGAAGATGATTCATTGTTCTCGATGACCAACTTGTTACTTTGGTTGTTTCAGGTTAATCACACTATTAATATCCTGAAACCTACTGAACTGCAATTTCATTACACAGAGCCCAAACTCTGCTCCCATGCCCTGCACAAAACACCATCAGGAGATGACTGCAGCCTCTGCACCAGCAGCTCTAAAACAGCGAACCAAATGGCCCTGGGCTTGTTCGGTGCTGGCCAGCTGCGGGAGAACTGATCTTGGCACCAGAAGGCTTGATGCTGGGCAAAGCATGAAGCTGATGGATGAGGGAGTGGAAAAATAGATTGATTATATTTTTTTTTTCCCTGCAGCTAAGAGCTGTCTGGCAAATTGCAATGGAAACAAGTGAGATGGAGGAGGGTTTTGATCTGGGGAGGGAAGAGCAGGGAGAGTGCAAGGGGGTAATTCAGGTAAATAGGGTAGACTTGATTCTGCAATTAATGTCACCTTTGATAATTAAGAGTCAGAAAAGGGTACGCAGCATTGCCCAAGCAGGCCAGCAGTCTTTGGGTCTTGTTTGGCAGACACATCAGAAGCATGGGAGGGTTGTGCTGGCTATCGGCTTATTGTTGGCCTTTTGCCATAGTGCCACGTGAGTGGATGGAACCAGTAAGCACAGGCATAGAGAGCTCAGACTTTCAGAGGCATTTAGTCTAAATATAGAAATTGGTTATTAAGATTTTTTCCATGAATGTTGTAAACAAATTAGTTCCACTAGGTAGCTATCTGCATGTGTAGGTGCTCATCTACCTCAGAAAAAGCTTACTTGAGGAGCTATTTGTTGTCTGACTTTAGGCTCCAGACTGATCTGGGAGCAAGGAAAGTTCCCCTTCCTGGGGCACTTCAGAGCATTTGGTTGAACTTCTGCTGTGAAGGGTCTATTGCTCCACTGCCTCTTTATGGAGAAAATCTGCTTTGTTTAGCAGGCAGGAGTCCTGTAGCCAGCTGATGTGAGCAGTCCCATGAGGAACCTCCACATCAGCAACTCTTGTTGCACATCTCAAGCCCCAGAGGCAAGCAGGATATTTGCTGGAGCCCCAGATGCTGTCACTTGGATGCTTTCCAGCACTGCTTTTGTTTGAACAAGTGTTTGAGAAGGATTCCCCAGCACCCGCATCTTCTTCCCTTGCGGCCTAGAAATACACCGGCTCTCCACTACTGCTTGGAGCTCGTTGGCATCACTGCTGCAGTGCTTTGTTATTGTCACATATTTCCATTTCTCTAGAGCCTATGACAAGCATCCAAATTAAACTGAGGCTTCAGACATTTTTTGATACTTCCAAGCAATATTGATAGTCTTATACTGTGGTGTGTCATTTATTCAAACATCTTTCAAAGCACTAAACAATCTATGTATGCGGAAATTATTTCATCCATCACTGAAATTCAGCCACCCAAAGCTGTGGCTGTATCATGGTGCACAATGACATTACTCAGTGGTTAGGGGAGAAGAAAGCTGAACGGAAAAGCCAAGAGACCTTTTATGGTAGGGAAAAACAATATTGGGCTGTGTGTTTCTTCCCAGTGGAGCAGGAGTAATGTTCTTGTAGAATGTAATGTTCTTGCAGAAGCTGATGAAGAAATGGTAGCTGCCTTCAGCAGTCAAAGCTTTGGTGCTGCACATTACAGGAGAATCAGAGAACAGTTTGGATTGGAAGCGACCTTAAAGATCATCTCATTCCAACCACCCTGCCACAGGTAGGGACATCTTCAACTAGACCAGGTTGTTCAAAGCCCTGTCCAACTTGGCCTTGAACACTTCCAGGGAGGTGACAGGGACAACAACTCTAGGCAACCTGTTCCAGTGTCTCACCACCCTCAGAGTAAAGAATTTCCTCAAGATATAACCTAAGTCTGTGTTCTTTCAGGTTGAAACTTACCCCTCATCCTACCCCTACACTTCCTGAGGAGTAGTCCCTCCCCAACTTTCCTGTAGCCACCTTTAAGTCCTGAAAGGCCACAAGAAGGTCTCCCTGAAGCCTTCTCCAGGCTGAACAACACCAACTCTCAGCCTGGCCTCGTAGGAGAGATGCTTCTGCCCTCCTATGAAGAACAGCCATGATATGAGAAGCTACTTATTAGTATATAACAGGACCTGCTGTGTTTTGCTGTTGTATCTGAAAGTCCTGGCCCAGGCAGCCTGTGTGCTATCTGGATGTGGCTGAGTCCATGACAGCCACCACAACAGTGCTGCCTAACGCCAGGACCCCCAGGGGCTTCACAGATGTTGGACAAACCATCAGCTGGTAACTCAGCCCATGGGGAGTGTTCAGTCACTCAATCAAGGGATTAAACTTCCCAGGCACATCCCTTGCAAAGGATGCTTGACCTCTGATTAAGAATGGACACCAGTAGATGCCAAGGAAATATGGACATTTCTTTTGGCATGCAAGGAATTAATAAGGTCTGCTGACACTTCATCACCACAGAAGAATATATAAACAGTTTCCAGCTTCCCTGACTGAAGAGATCCTGATTTATGTGAAACTGAAGCCTCAGTTTGTGGCTATTGGTGGTGAGGCAGGGGTGGGTTTGTGATGGGTACCAGGGATGGGGCCTTACAAGAGAAGGTGGCTTGCAGCAGAGCTGTGCTACAGCCTGGTGGCACTGCCATGACTTGGTCCTTGGTACAGTGCTCCAAAGGAAGCTGGTTAGTGCTGGGGGAACCTGTTCCTCAGCAGCACAGCTTGGTGCAGTGGAGATGGGGCTGTAGGAGCACCCTGCTCGGTGGGTGCAGCTCAGGGAGCCCCCGGCTCCCTGGCAAACCACTGAGGCACACTTAGCAGCACCCCAAAGCAGTGTGTTTTTCCCAAAGAAAGACAATCAGAGTTGACATCAGAAGTATGGCTTCTTGAACTGCTTTTAAAAAAAATCAATTCTTACAATGTACACCATTTTTCTGGTGTAATTTCATCACCGCACGTAGGTTACTCCAGGCTTTAAATTGCCCTGGATCATAAAGAAACTCCAAAAGAAAAATTCTTTCTTATTTTGGGATATTTGGACCAAATTCTTGGTGTAGGGCGGGTACAATCAAGCTTGGGTGAAGGCTTTGATTTTTTCCATGTAAATGTTACTGCTATGTTGTGCTTAGATTTCTAACGCTCAGTTTATAAATTTAAAATATCCCTCCAGACTATGAATTCTAATTAATAATTATTCATTGGTAGTCTTTTAATGACCAGCTAACGATCATTTATCAACAACCACCAGCTGCATCATCTCAATGCCTTGAAGTGATTTGTGTTAATGAATTAAACCTTGGAAGAGAGAAACCAGTTTGGTTCCCAGGCGTTCCACACAAAACCTTTTCAAAGAGCAGACAATTGCACAGTGCAACAGTTTAAGCTGGGGACTGGAGAATAATAACCTATCCAATTGAAAGTACAGGAGAGTTTAGAGAGGAAAAAATGTAATTACCTGCTTTGGAAAGAAGCCAGACACAATGTTTAAAATCTCATTCCTGGGGAATGTGTCTTGGAATCCTGAATGAGTGCAGGATCATAAGACATGGCACATGTTCTCTGTGTTTGGAAACCATAAAAGGGAAACAAAGACAAAGGAAATCTGGTTGGTTTTGTTTTTTCTTCCTGATTCCAGAAACATCCTTTGGTATTTCAGAAACCAGCGTAACACACGTGGAGTTCTGACCCAGTGTAGAACAAAAACAAGACAAAAGACACCTCTCCAAAGTCAAAATTGGTCTCCAATGCTTGCAAGAAAATAAAGGCTTTTGGAAAAAGGAAGAAAAATTAATAAAGAAATGTGTTTAATTTCACTTTCACTGACATGATCCATGGAAACAGCCAAAGAAAACCAATCCACTTCTGTTTCCTCCAAGCTCTGCAGGACAGTTGTCCCTTTGTGGTAAGAACCAGCACTGAGCTGTGGGATGCCCCTTGGCCCAATGCTGCTCCTTGCTCCTCAGACATCAGGATGTTTCAGATACTGACACACTCCAGAGACAGAGATTAGTATTTTAGAAATACTCGCTTTTCATGTTGCTTAAATGTCTTATTGTCTGTCTTTCCAGAGAGACTGGAGCAGGGTGAGTGGGGAGAGCAGGGACGTGGGGAAGCCGGAAAGGTTTTAGCAATTTCTTTTCTCATGCCAGAGAGCAGAGCTAGCCTTTGCCTTCTAAGGATATTCTTCCTATGATCCTAATTGAAAGTGAGGTACAGGAAAATTGGGATTGGTCAAGTTTATGGTATAAGAAATCAGCACTGGACAAATAATGGGATGCTTGTACCTGTTTCAGCAAGAGCTGGTTTCTCTGTAAGAGTGAGCTACAAGCTCATGTCATCTGGGGGAATAAATGCCAAGTTCAGAAGTACTTGTGATGCTAAATTAATTACGAAGCCATTACCAATAGAGTTAAGGCTGTACAAGCAGCTGTCTCATGCAAATATAGGTTTGAGGATTGGAAATGCATTTTTTGCAATAAGTGAGAAGCCCTTTCTCAAAATTTTAAGTGAATTGAATAGTTGACCAAGCAGCTTTCAGATTCATGTGTGTTTCATGTGACCTGCACAAGGTTTCAATTAGCCCTGGAGCAACCTTAAACTGAAAAGCAACGCAACCAGACAAAAGGTTGTTTAAAATACAAGCTATTACTGTATCATTTGTCAACCACCCAAATGAAATCAGTGAAAACTCATCATGTCAAATGTTTTTGGTCAGCCTCAAGCTGTACTTTGGGAGGATTTTGGTCTGCAAACTTTGCGTGACCACAGCCAGGATATTTCCCGGGGCAGAAAAGGGCATCGTTGTCATCATTATCTCACAGACTGAAGCAGCAAGTCTGAAAATTGCAATCACCCAGGAGGAAAACAACCCCCTGGTGACCACTGTGACTTCAGGGCAGAGCTGGGCCCATTTCGGGACCGTTTCAGCCTCTTTACTGCAAACCTGGCTTGACATGTAACTTGGCCTTCAGAGCACCCTGCTGTGGGGCTGTTTGTGGGTTCAGCTCAAGTGCTTTAATCAGCAGCAGATGAACAACCCTGAAAAACTGGCAGCAGCTAATGAGGATGGTGAGTTTCTAGATGGGAACAGGACGGAGGCATCATCGAGGGCTGCAGGGCTCAGAGGGAGAGTGTAATTAATTAGGTGGCTTTTGCAGAAGATCTGAGGTGAGAGGAGGGCAGAGGGCTCCTCAGATTCAGAGCCCGATAAGATTACTTCAGTTTGGGGGCTATTTCTCTTGTAGAACAGCTTGGATCTGGCCCAGCTGAACTCCACCACCTCCCAAAGTGCTGTGGCATATTTTGAACGGGACCTGCATTTTTCTGCCCTTTTTGCACTCGCTGATAACCAGCACAGCCCCTGAGCCACATCCCCTCCACCTTCCCTGTTTGTGTCTTAGGACCAGACTTGCTGGGCTTCCCTCCTGCCAGCACAGTCCCATGCCCGATGGGAGCAGCTGATGCCAGCTCCGGTGCCTGCTCAGCCCCATTGCACCCGCAGCTGCTCCTGCTCCCTGTGCACAAACCGCTGGCTCCCAGGCTTGCTTCAAACCCTAGATTTATGATCAGAGCTCTTCTCCCCATCTTTCTTTTTATCTTTCTTTTACTGAAGTAAATATAACACTCGGTGGACAGGCCTGCTGAGCCCATTTAGTTAATCGCTGGGCCCAGATGAAGGTCACCCTGCCAAACACTCATAATTCCTATTCAGGACTATAAATACGCATTTGATTCATCACGGGGGACAGAAGAGGCGCGTACCCACAGTCCCCCATCCCTCCCCGCGGTGATGTGAGTCACGGCCATGGCTCTAATGCTTCATCAGAGCAGTATTATTCGGCAATAATTGTAATTTATGCTCCAAAAGTGTTGAGGGAGCTGTGTTCAGGGCTTTAAATCGTCCCTGGGACATGATGGCCAAGGATTGGGCTGGAGTCGGGGCTGGGGTGAAATAGGTGTGTTTGTTTAGGGTAGAGGGGCCTGGCTTCCCAGAGAGCCCCCAGAGAACGTGGCTCTGGACGATTATAAATTCCCCTGTGCATCAGCGGCTCTGTGCTCAGGGGTGAGATCCCACATCCCATGCAGTTGGGAGGAGATGCTACTGCCTGGAGGGGACCAGAGCTTCTCCTGGTGGTGGAGGGGTGTGGTGCTAAAGGCAATGTCCATTCTGGGTTTGCCTCAAGGCCAATGATTAAATGGGCAGGAGCTGGCAATGTGTGCTTTGTAGATCAGAAAGCCAATGGTACCCTGGGCTGCATCCCCAGCAGCGTGGGCAGCAGGGCAGGGAGGGGATCCTGCCCCTCTGCTGCGCTCTGGGGA
>JAVSBS010001571.1:6720-41286 GCA_033124195.1 Coracias cyanogaster
TGCTGAGAAAACGTGCCCGGGTCTGACAGCTGCTGATGTATTGGATGATTTCCCATGACAGGCTGAGACCAACCTGACAAGCCTTCTGGAAAGGAGGAGATGGAAAATGGCTGATTACAATTCACCAAAGATATCTTGGAGTAGAATTCAGCAGCTGCACACACACCTACATACATCCCAAGGCTCCCCAAAACCACACAGAGAGGTATCTTAGGGCTCTGCTCTGAGCAAAGGCAGACCGTCCATGGCCTACTGCAGGTTTTAGGCTAATAACCCATGACCAACAATGCAAACACTCAAGTCTTATCTGTGGCATCAAGGCCTCTCACAGGGAAGCTGCAGCAGACTATGCTAAGGCTGGCTACAGGGGCAAAAAAAGGGAAAGAAGAGGCTGGTGAGGCGAGGGAAGTTTGGCCAGGCACAAGCCATCTGCATGTACATTCATCCAGCCAAGTGCGGAGATAATGGGGACTACTAGTAACCGCAAGTTTCAGGTGTCCACAGCAGAACAACTAAGATTCATTAGATCTCCAAGCACTGTCTGTGAGCACCTACAAGCTTTTCTTGAAAAACCACAGCAACGTAGAGATGTTACATTAACCAAAGTATGGAGGGCTTCACTGAAAAAAACGTAACAAATGCAGGACTATTAAACATTTGTCTTTGAAGTCACCCATGGAAACATTTTCCACCTCAAATGCTGCAGCTCTTCCTTTCCACAAGAACCTCAAACTATCAGGAAAGTGAATGTAAAACTTGAGCTCTTCAGAAGTAATTCTTTTGAACCTGGGGCTGCCTGGAGAAGGAGCTGCCCCATACTATTCATAAGTTATGAGGAGATCAATGGGAAAAATCACCATCCACAATTATGTGTTTCTGGGTGCATTAGCTGCACCACAGCTAACATTTTAAAATGTTACTGCAAAGCAAGCTAGAAACATGGATGGAGGCAGCTGTCCTTTAAGCTCAAGGGTCAGACTTAGACATGGGCCTCTTTTGCAAGCAAAAGGTGTCTACTACTTAAATTCTCTACCAATCAAGAGACTTAATATGCAGTTTCTGAACTGTTCTCAGGCTTTACAAGCAATCTAAGCTGGGCGAGATCCACCTGCATTAGGAGAGAAAAATGACAGGGTTTTCACTGATAGCCACCCTCCCACTGCTGACACCAGTTTCCCCTTCAGGAGGTACTACACAAGTTGGTTCCAGACTGTGGAGCCTTATTCCTCCTCCCCAACTTTTTCTTTTCAAATGCAGAACTTGCAAAAAAGCCCTAAAAGTTTCCTTAGGCTACCCCAGGCTGGACAACACTTACCAGATACACTGTTAACTCCGAAGGACCAAATGCCGCTGTGACCGACTGGGGCTGTGAAGTTGGTTCCTAAGGGCGTAGGAGTGACGGATCCTCCCTGGCGAATTCTAGCCAGCCTTTCTGTCCCGATGGGAGGGGGGACCTTTCGGTCTGGATTGGCATTACCCGTTTTTGGCTGGCCCAAGTTAGAAGGTGCAGAGGCAGCTGAAAGTGGCGAAGATGATCCTGAGGAAACTGATGGAATAGGAGATTCACCTGCTGAAAAGAATATTTCTCTTGCTTAATTACATACAAAGCACACAAGCTAGTGAGCGTAAGTGCTACCTGCTCTATCCTCCCAATATTATCTCAAAGCAAATGATAAAAAAGGCTTTAAAGGCTTTTTGGCATTCAAGTCTTTCACAGAAATTCTGTTTAGAGTTTACTTTAAAATCAACATTGTAACACAAATGCTTTCAGCCATCAGAACTGCGATATTCTCATGACATAGCAGTACATATAAATTAATTACAAGAAAGAATAAGAAACATGGAAGAGTTTCAGGAAGAGGTGAAAACATCAGCCCAAATACCATAACTATCTGAACAGCCTGGTTTTGGTATCCACCGCTTCCAGCAGAAGAGAAATTAGACAGCTTCCCAAAGCCACATGTAACCTAAGAGCCTAAGTCCCACCAAGGTCAGAAGCGTCACTGACTCATCTTGGGAAATCCAACTTCCTTGGAGCACTCATTTAACCATTTTGGTTCTTAAGCTCAGAGTGGCAGTGAAGTTGCATGCAGTGACATCAAAAGCCTCTTCATTTAAGATTCGGAATCAAAGATCCATATTTTCTCTAAAGCTACTTCCATGTTCTTCCCATTAGGAGGAAAACCTATTGTTAACTCAAATGATGCTTAAAAGGTTTTGGAGAACATTTTGACTAACATAAAATTATTCCAGAATCTAAATTATTAATAAAAAAAAAAAAAAAAGACGGAAAAAAGGCAAGTATAACTTCCAACCATGGCAAACATTTTCACCTAATATTGTGCTCAGACTATGTAGAGGGGAATCTTTAGCTTGGTATAATTACCTCTACTTCCCCACAGCTTCATGCCCTCTCCTCTCAGAGCCTGCAAGGACTTTTTTTTTGCCTAAATATGCCTTTAGTGATGCTAACAGAACTAATGGCATTTTATATGGGAAAAACCACAAAACAGAGCTTGGTATTTGCACGCCATCCTCACGGCTGCTAAAAGCAATCGGAAAGCATTTTGTGCATCACTGGATAATTTCCCCTCAAGTTACAAATCTACTAAAGACAATAGCTATGAATTGATAGTTAACTAAGACAGACCCATGAAGTTCCTACATGAATTTGTTGCGCTTGTCCAAGGATGTGGTGAAAAATGCTGTCTGTTAAAGCTGGGAGTCCCAACAGGCGCTGGCCCTTGAAGGTAAACCCGTGCTCCTTGTATGTTTGCTGAAAAGCCTGTCAAAGGACCTGAAGAAGAAGTTGTAGAGCTGTTGGATGGATCTAGAGAGGGTAAGCCTGAAATAAACATAAATTTGATTAAATATCTCTCTTTGGGAACCTGCTTCAAAGCACCAGAGCGAGCTAGTGCTCCAAATATAATTAAAGCATCTCTTCACCTTTGGGGGTATCTGCACATGGTAAGTTCATTTTACAGGTGCATGATTCTCCCTTAAACGGACGTAAGGCTTTTTTTTTTAGCCTGAAGTTTTAGCAGAAACAGCCATCCCTGTGGTCACGGAACAGAAATGATCTTAGCAGGGAGGGCAGAGGAGGAAAGCTGGGAGTGGCAAGGATCTCTGCTTACAAAAAGCCACGCAAGTCAAACAGGGATACAGGGCTCTGTGAAAGTCCCGGGGGAATCCGGCACCAGGGGAGTCGTTCGCTGCAGTCCAGTTTTTGCCATCCTATAGGTAACATTCACATCTAGATCAGTCCCAGCATGCTGTGTCCAGAGAAATGGGCTGACGATGCACAGCACGATGGGCAAGGGGGCTGCCTTCTACAGGGATGTGTGAGAGGAAGGAAGAGATAGAGAAAAAGTTCCAAGTCCCACAGAAATGAGCAGCGAGGGGGAATGACAGTTGCTGAATAAGCCAAAGCTTTTAAGTACTTTTCCAAAATGTTGTAAAAGCTCTTATCACACGTTGTTACCTGAAAGCAGAAACAGGCATGGCCATACATTCACCTGAGTTTTGGGTTTAGTTTCAAGGGCCTATTAAACAAAACTAGTTTCAAAACCATTTAAATGTTTTAAAATGACCACAACCAGGACCAGCCTACATTGCTGCAGAGCAAGGTTGAAGGTTGTACCTAATGACACCATAGCAGCCTGCAAACAGCAGTGGTGACAGGCAGCACCTTAGGTCACAGACTAGAGGTGCACCTTGCATCACCTGGATACGTTCCTGAAAGCCAGGTCATCCTCCCTCCAATACTATCAACCAAGTCAACCTGATTTGCTGCTTCCAGAAGTGCCAGATCCAACCTGCTCACACTGACAGAAATGACTCAATGGATTCGGAGGAGTTCTTCTCACCAGCCCTACCCCAAAGGTTAAAAAAAAAGAGAGAAGTCTCCACCACAGACAAGTAGAAATAAATCACCACCAACAGGATGCGGGGTGCTCAGATGAGGGGACCTGAGAGCAGGAGGACCATCCTTTGGGGTTTGTCACAGCACAAACTGCACGACTTGATGGCTGTGAGAAGGATGCTTATGCCTGTGCAGGCTCCCTGTGAACACAATTTGATTGACCTGCGTTTGGCTAGAGCTGCAGACAGGCCTCCAGCGCAGAGCCAACCATAAGCAGCTCGCAGCACCTCCAGCTGAAGGCCCTCCCTAGGCATCTGCCACGGAGCTACCAGTGGGTCACTCCTGCTAACCTTCCACCCACAAAAGTCAACTCAGAGGTAGTCAAAAAGCCCTTATGGTGACTGATTCCAACACACGTCAAAACCAAGTTTCCAGTTGGATGACAAGCCACCCAAGATCCCAGGTCTCTGTCAAATATGGAAGGGGTATCAGAGCTGCTGCTGCCCATGGGGACTGCTGGTTTCCTAAGCAGAGAACAAGGCAGAGATTATGACAAAAAAAGCTCTTCTGCAGGAGAGAGATGCCCAGCTGTGTCTTTCGAAGGCTTGGCAGGATGGGTGCACAGCTTTCAAAGTGCGGTGACTGTAGAGACAAGACTGTTTCAGTACCGCTGTGTATTTTCTACAGGCTGAAGAAGTGTGACAGCCACAAACACACAAATTCAGGGTAGGCAGTTTTCAGGTTGTAAAGAACACTTTTTATCATTATCTTGCCTTTCAAAAAAGTGGATGGGAAAAAAACCCCTTTGCTCAATATTAAAAATGGCTTCTATCAACAATGACTTGGAGAATCATGATTTCACCAATGAGCTTCCCATTTAGGTACTTACCAGCAGAATCAGGTTTTGTAATACTCAAACCTTTTGCAGTACCATACTCTGCAAGCACTTAGGCCATGAATTCATGTTCTTCATCATGCTCTGAAAGTATAACTGAGCTTTTGAGACTGGTGCATCAATCTCACACAAACTCTGCTCAAAACTGAGTTTATCAAAGCCTCCATGCACTTCTGCAGAAGCTGGTTACTGCAAGGGCTACCTCCACCTCTACAGAAGTGGCCACAGCACTCGATCACTCTGTGTAAAACACGCTGCTTCCTAAGATGACATATTTCAAGTCTGTGATACCTTGTAATGCTACATGAGCAAGGTCTCAAACGCCTTCTTAAAATGCAGAGGAAAGAAGTAACAAATAAACTTCTCTTGGTCTCCTCCAAGGGCCTGCCCTCCATCTGCAAGCTGCTCGGACAAGAGGTCTAAAGACAAAAGTAGGACAAAAGGCCAGATCCATGGGCAATGTGGAGGTCTGCATCTGTGCCTCTAGGGAAGTAGTGAATCACAGGAAACTCAAGCTGCAATGGAGCTTACCCATGAAGAGGAAGAGCCGAGTACCCAAACTCCATCCTAAGGTGACAACTTTAGAAAAAGCTGGTTTAGTGCACCATCAAATTTATTAAATCTCCACCAAATCAGCTTAGAAGTGAGTGCTGAGAGACGCTGATCTGTGGAAAAGCCTGCCATAGCCCAATTGTGCAAGACAGGCACAAAGGACACTCTGCCCCGTCAGGTGCAGAATCACAGCTGAGACAAGAGGATTGGTGCCCACCTGCTTTGATGGTCACCACTACTCCCTCTCATCACGCAGAAGCCAGGCAAGGCCCAGACTGCTCCTTGTCCATCGCACCACTGCTTGCCAAAGTGTAACCCAGCAGTGACTGTCCTTTTCCCCCCCTTCTCCAAATCTCATGAAACCGGCCATCAAACCCTACAGAGACAGACAAGGTAGTCCCCAGTTCAACCCACCTCAGAGGCTGAGCTGAGCAAAAATGTCTGTTCCCCGGGGAAGAGCCAGGGAATAGGATCAGTGCACAGACCACAGGACGACACTTAGGCTCCCTGGGAAGGCACTGGCAAGGTCCTCAGCTTGCTATCCTCACTCCTCTCCTCACTATCACACCTCCAAAACACCCCAGGCTCCTCTAACCCCTCACCCTGTCCTCCTGTGTGATGGACAATTTAGATTCTGAAATGAGAGTGATCCAAAGCAGCATGAAGTAGGAACCAGCTACGGCCTAACCAGCCACCTCCTGCCAGGCAGAACTTTAGCAGCACATCTACCTATCTACAGTTGTTCTTAACTTTGGAATATCCTAATCCAATTCCAGCTCAGAAAAAATGTGTTCTGCTCCAATATTTTGTTGAGAAGAACTTCACACCTATCTCCCCAAAGTCAACCACATAAGCTCTCCTTGGGTATCTACTTAACCCTTAACTTAGCTCAGCCAACGCTAAGTATTCCTGAAGTCCACTGAGGAGGGTCTGGCAATTCTTTTACTAGCAGCCTGATGAACAAGGTCCTATTACTTTGCCTTCCACAGCCTTAGTTACACCTAGTTGTGCTTATTGCACTGGGACTGGACATAGCACAAGGGATTCATTCCCTTTGCAGAGCTGTGTAGCCCAAATTAAACTATTAAGAAAACTACAGCAAGCATCCCAGTTTTGTGGTTGAAGCCAGTCAGAGAGAAGTCGTCTGATTTTCCAAAGTCCTGCACATTTGTAAATGAACCAAGAGGAATGGGAATGCTGAAAATGTTCTTTCCTCACCACCACATCTTCCAAATGCCTCCTCCTCCTTTAGTCTGAAAGTCAAACGACCTGACTGGTCCCAATTGAGCATCCAGGTCCTGAAGCATTTGCCCAAATATCTAACATACACCGCAGGGGTAGACACAACTTCAAAGCAAGGCTCTCTAGCTACACAGCTTCAAGGCACCATAAAGCCATTATGATAAGAATGGAGGTCTTATTGTGGCCTTCCAGTATCCGAAGGGGGCCTACAAGAAGGCTGGGGAAAGACTTTTCACAAAGGCCTGGAGTGATAAGATGAGGGGTAATGGGTTCAAACTGGAAGAGGTGAGATTTAGATTGGAAATTAGGAGGAAAGTCTTCACTCTGAGGGTGGTGAGACACTGGCACAGGTTTCCCAGGGAAGCTGTGGATGCTCCATCCCTGGAGGTGTTCGAGGCCAGGTTAGATGGGGCCTTGAGCCACCTGGTCTAGTGGGAGGTGTCCCTGCCATGGCAGGGGGGTTGGAACTAGATGATCTTTGAGGTTCCTTCCAACCCAAACCATTCCATGATTCTATGAGTGGGAGAACAGTGTGGCACAGACTAGACCTCTTGAGGGTCTCTTACATGCAACTCAGTGCAGCCAGTTGCCCACAACATCACTTGAACACTAAGATCATGATAATCATTATGCAGAGCACACCAAGGGCAGTGAGCTCACTATGGGTGTTCCTAACCCATTTCAAATAAATGAAGATACGTTTGAACTGCTGCACTTCACAGCAGGAGGACAGCAACTTCCTAATAAAACACTCTGTGCAGTGGCACACCGACTTCCCAAAGCACAACACAAGCTTATTAAAATCCAAGAGTCATATAAAGAGACAAGTCCAGAGAATTTACCCTCACTGAGTCAAGCTGGAGCCTCAGATGAAGTATTAACTACAGTCACTCCTTCAGCTAGCACCTGCCTAAGTCCCCTCTGTTCCATGGCAACTTAAAAGCTAAACTCAACGCTACTCTGAACTCTACAAACAGGCAGAAGCAATCCTGTTTCTTACAGAGGACAAACAACGCAATGCCTGCAGTGCTCCCAACACCTAACATCCTAGAAGAGCTGAAGAAAAGAGGAAAAAAAAAAAAAAAATCATCAACACCACTTTAAAGAGCATTAGGAAAAAACAGGCCATCCTCATTGTATTAGTATTCTCTAACTGTCATTAATAAGCTACTTCTCAATCAGTGTGAGAAGATCAAAGTGGAATGGATGGAGAAAGAATTCTGTCCAATGCATGGTCTTAATGACTTACCTACAGGACTAGTTGAAACCCGTTGGGAAGGTGGCCTGAAGCCAGGAGCCTTGGAGTTGTCAGGATGCATATTTTCCACGTGTCCTAGCACAGAGTTATTCAGAAAGGTAGACTGAACAGTGAAAGATGGGTCAGCTGCTGCTCGGGTCGAGAGTGGACAGTCTCCCCATCCTTGGGTAGCTGGCACCTGGTTGCTATCAAAAAGACTACTAAAGTGATTGAAGAGCGTTGCTGGCCCAAAGGTAGGAGGCAATGATTTGTTTGCTGGGTTAATGTGCATCTGAGAACCGTTCATAACGTTCATGGCTGATGAAAGCTGCACTGCAGCAGGTGGACCTTGAGAAGGTGTTAAAGGAACTTGGTTCGTAACAAAAATAGACTGAGGATCTTGATGGAGGTTTGCATTTGGTACCACTGAATAGAAAGAACCTCTGGACTGCATCCTGTGAGTAACTCGAGGTGCTGGTACAGCTACTTGAGGTAAGTTACCGTTGTCCTGATTATCTGCAACAACTGACCTGGGTGATGCTAAGCTTAACGGAGCAGTTTCTGAGCTGGATGAAAAAGGCATCGACATGGGAGGATTGATGTCCGACATGCTGGTTGGCAGTATCTCATCTTGGGCATTATTTAGCGGTGCAGGGCTGCTTGACGGGCGAGTTTCGGTGACTCCTGAGTTGCTGCTAGCTGGCATACTGCCACTACTCACAACGGAAGATGGTGCGCAAGCATTTGCAGCAGGCTGGTCTGGTGTTGACACCTTCTCTTTGGGTGCTGAGACAGCTGAGAAAGAGTCCGCTTTAAGTGCAGAATGCTGCATTTGTGGAGCATTAGATGGCAGAAATGCTGCGGGCACTTGCCCGTTGCTTGCTGGGGCAGAGGAAGCTGAAGGCAGAGTGCTACAGGTGTTTGTCACTGTTGAGATTGCTGTTGCTGCAGCACTTGTCTTGGGAACGCAGGTGAACAGCTGCTTTCTGACCGAAGAGGGAGTCCGGTTACTGGTTACACACAGCGGTTGGGTGGAAGCAGCTACAGAAGAGACAGTAATGGGACAGCTTGAAGTAGCTAATCCGGGAGACTCCGTCTGTAAAACATTTCCATTCTGACTACCTACACGACCCGTACTATTATGCTTTGGAGAGCTGTTCGTGCTGCCAGGGTTAACTGGTCTCACCGGGAATGGTCCCCAAGTGTTCGGTGAAGGCGAAAAAGTTCCTCCAAACTGGGCCATAGGTAAGCGAGGGTGCCGGATCTGTTGCATAGTTTGGGCAGCCAGCAAGGCAAAATGAGGGTGAGAATAAGCTAGAGGAAGAGACACCGGAAAAGACGAGCGCACATTCGCTGGGACATTCTTGTTTAATTTGTTGGTAGGCTGGAAAGTAGATAGTGTTGATGACTGCGACGTGACCAGGGGTGACGCTCCGAGAGGAAAGGAGTTCTTGTTTGAAGCAGTTGCAGTGCTGACTCCAGACGAGAAGTTTGCATGGATAGATTTGGTACTCGAAGCAGGTGTTCTTATATGAGTTTTAGGAATCAAGTCTTCCAGTTCCTTGGCAGGATCTTGAATAAGGGCATTGATGAGCTGCACCGCATATCGCGTGGACTCTGTGCCACCCCTAGATTAAATACAAACACTTTTGTCTTTTGCAAAGGACACCCTGCTTTGCGCAACATTTGGTAGCCTCAACTTTATACTAATCTGCAAGTCTACTGCACGTTTACTCCTGTAAGTTATTTCTTGACTTTTGCGCATCTTAAGGATTATCTTTGAAGAAGCAGACCTTCAGCATGTCTTGGCAGCAGTAACATATGTTCTGTTCTAGTGCCAAGAAGCTAAATATGTCCCGTCTTAAAAAGCAAACAAACTTCTTAGTAAATGACACGGTGGACTAATTCAAGACTTTAAGTTGTAGATACTGTACCTTATAGTGATCATTCTCTCTCCATTCTTATCTTTTTGCTTATCAACATCAATATGGGCACCAGTGACATCTTGAATCGCTGTGATGTTGCACCCACCTCTTCCCATTATTCTAGATACAACAGAAGCTGGGACAGATAATTTCTTTGACCTATATCACAAAGATCACAAATCTGTGAAATGTATTCAAATTTGGAAAGCATACAAAAACCCCCTTGCTGTCCAGCAGGTGGTTGAAGCAATAGTCTTTAAGTTTCAAGGCAGCGAGTGGTTTTCTGCTGATGTTTTCTTCACCCTTTGGAGCCTCTCTAAAACTCCCCCACTCAAATCACCCATCATCCTCAGAACCTGATGAGGATTCTCCAGAAGCAACTGTTGTAACACAGTGTATATGCCTCACACTGCTTCAGAACACTGTTGGATTTTAACTCATCTTGTGTACCTTCAAAGTAAGACAACTCAGCCTAAATTTAGATAAATAGTGCTGCTTCAAATAAAGAAGCTCGTGGCTTAGCTACTTTGATCGTTTACATCAAGGGTTTACAGCAAGGAGAAGGTGGTTTTCCAATGTTTTCCCAGAGATCAGCTCTGTAACACCACTTGCATCCACAATCCTTTCAGTATCCACCTCTCTCAGACCTCGAGATCCAAAAGTTTATTGGTGACACTACACAACAGTGGATGGCAGGGGGCTAAGGTCCGCAGCCCTGTGATTTAAGGAGCTGCTGGAACCCACTGTGAAGGCAGCACAGATTTTCAGAAGCAGGCCCACTGTCAGGGCACGGCACCATAACCCATCTGTTTGGCAGAATAAGTCAACTCAGAATTTATCTAATTCATGCGGTATTGGTGAGTCAGTGCAGGCATGCACTACTGTGAAGCCTCTGAACATGAGCCATGCTTGCCTCCAGACCCCAGCCAAGGTCTCTTTGGGCCACCACTGTCTCCAGACTTTAAAGGCTGGACCTCTCAAGCTCATACATCGCTTTCAAGCTTGCCAGTGATGTGCAACAGTTCAATACTGAACAATTAGAGGGGATTCAAAGGGGTTTCAGAAACCACCGTGATTACAGTGCTGGCACCTCTGAACACCGTACAGATCACCACCACTCCCTGAAAAGGCTGTAAACTTCACCAAGCTATTCCAGGCTTGGAAACTTCTAAGTAACTTGATCCTCAGGAAAATGTTTCCCACTTAATAGGACTTAAAGGAAACCCATTTTATTTGAAACACCTAAATACATGGAAATGTTCCAAAGCATTACCTCTTGCCAAGGTGGTTTTGCTTCCCCCACTCTCCTGCCAGGGGAGCATGCTACAACCCTCCCCATCCCTAGAAACCAGGTCTTCAGAGCATGCACGCAGCTCTCCTCCCAAGACTGTTTCATGCTTTGGGCATTCTTCCCCCCTCCATCCCAAGGCTCCTCTCTCAAGATAGACATTCCAGTCACTCCCTCCCCAAACCAGAGCCTGCATTATCACCTAACTTCCAAGATACACCCACATTACTCACAGGGCTCCCAACTGTACCTTGGTCTGCTTCCACCTCAGCCCAGTAGAAACCCCATGCCACCACCCATGGAGACATTCCTCCTCCAGGAGAGCTCAATCCAGCGCCCATGCCCCTGCCCACCCATCTCCCACTGCTGTTTCCCTCCCTACCCGCCAAGCTCAATGGTTACCTTGAGAAAAGCCCAAACAATACCTTTTTGCTCCCGAACAGCAGCGACCTCCTCTCTGCAGCTGAAATTGCTCAATTGGTGTTGGCTGCAGAGTGTTGCTAGGGGGAGGGTCTTTCAAAACTCTGCCTACTTGCCTGTCAAGGGCAGAAAGGATGTTTTCATTGGTTACTTCTTGGACAGACATCCCTTCTAGCCAGGGAGTTACTCATTAAGAGAGGGGAGAAGAATTCTCGTTGAGACCAGGAGGGACTTTGGGAGAGGAAGGAATGCAGCTCCTGGACATTTTGCACACGCATCTGAAGTCACCAAAAACCCCTTTGGCAGGACACGTGCTTCCATCAGTTAAAGCATGGCAAACACCAACACAGAACACTTTATGGATGTGTTCTTCGTGGCACAATGTCTGATTCCTCAGAGATAAGGAAACATCAGGTTTTGGATGCCATCTCTAGAACCCTACCATCTCCAGTGGAAGAGCAGACAATACCCAGTCATGCAGTTGAGTCAAGCCTGCGAGACTCAAGAGACCTAGGAGGAGAGATGGAGCAGCTCCAAGGTCAACGGTGGGGTCTGTGTGCAGCCCTGGAAAAGTCAGCTGCCTCTTTGATGGTTTCATGCCTGCACAACTCCCCAAGTGGTGGGCAATCGGCCACGTCACAGGGGAGAACCCCATTTGAAACACAAAAGGCAGGGACTGAACCAACCCTCTAAGGGTTCCCCACAGTGAATTTTAGCCTCAAAGAGATCATCCACCTCTGCTCCACTCTACAAGTGTCCATCCTGCCCTTGGGTCATGTGCAAGCCATCATCTGCTGTAGGGGCTTCCGCTGTCATCTGCCCCCTCTCCTGTTTATCTTATCTCCACATCCTTTACATTCCACTGAAGTCACAGGTAAAGAAAACCCTCGTGCCACAGAAAATGTTTCTATCATACTGATGTTAAGTTAGTAAGGAGTTACTACAAATTAGAACTGCAATTTGTTTTCAGAGTACTGCCAGAATAAGGTGGGGGGGGGGAACATTTTTTTAGAAATTAATTATACAATTAAATAATAAGCATGCTGGACATTCTACATTTGAGAATCATTTGTAAGCTAAAAACTGCACAGTTTTTAAACATAGAACCAAAGTCTTTACCTTCTAACCACTTCTTTCCAGCCTTCTTCTCTTTTCTGGCCTCTTTTTGGGCTAGTCAGATTCAGCTTTACATTTGGAGAGGTCAGAGGCAGGGAAACAGGCTTATAAGCAGTTGACAAAGAATTTGAATGACCTTCACCATCAAGTCTGGGAACAGAAATGTGCTGGTTACCAACAACAGAATAAAATGACAGCATTACAGTATACATTTCCACAGCTGAAAACTACTAGCGTGGCCTGTTTTCATTCTTATTTTCTACCTAGAACAACTGTTGGGTGACTTCAAAGGTAGCTTCTTACTTCTTAGGCCACAGTCTGTACCCTTTCTCCAAAAAGAGTGGTTGCACGTCTACATTGTATTCTTTTTTAATAGCTTTTCAATAAAATGTACTTTGGTAATACTGTTTCTCGCTAAGTATTTGAAAATGTCTGTTTTTCAGATCTTATTGTTACAGATCCCCTGGAAAGTGGTTGAAGCCCTCACCTCCCCTTTTCACAGAATGGTAAGGTTTGGAAGGGACCTCTGGAGATCATCTCATCCAACCCCCTGCCAACACAGGTTTACCTAGAGCGCGTTGCACAGCAACACATCCAGGTGGGTTTTGAAAGTCTCCAGAGAAAGAGATTCCACAACCTCTCTGGGCAGCCTGGGCACCCTCACAGCAAAGATGTTTTTTCTCATGTTGAGGTGGAACTTCCTGGGCTCTAGTTTGTACCCGCTGTTCCTTGTCCTATCACTGGGCACCACTGAAAAGAGACTGGTCCCATTTTCCTGACACCCACCCTTCAGATACTAATAAACATTGACCAGACCCCCTCTCAGGCTTCTCTTCTCCAGCTAAACAGCCCCAGAACTCTCAGCCTTTCCTCGTAAGGAAGATGCTCCAGTCCCTCGTAGCCTCTGCTGGACTCTCTCCAGTAGAGGCTCTCTACTGGATTCTCTCTTGAACTGGGGAGTCTAGAACGGGACTGGGGAGCACAGATGTCACCTCTCTAGGGCAGAGTAGAGTGGGGAGAAGAACCTCCCTTGACCTGCTGGTCACACTCTTCTTAATGCGCCCCAGGAGACCATCAGCCTTCTTGGCCACAAGGGCCCATTGTTGGCTCATGATGAGCTTGTTGTCCACTTACGAAGGACAAGAAGGGGGGCGCAAGGAAAGAAGCAGGGGGGGAATGTGGGAGAAAGGGGGTGTGGGAGAAAACTCTGGGGGATCAGACTCATACTACTTATATGTAAAAATAAGCAAAGGCTACAGATTCGGCTTTTTGATTCAGACCAAGGGCCTATTCAGAAACTGCTGGTATAGAAGTTATAGCTCATCCTCTGGCAACTGAATCATCTTCCAAAGCACTCATAGGGCCCCTGTGTATTCAGTGAATTCTTCTGACTCTCACCTCTGGCTCGACAAGGTTAAATCAAACTGGCCATCGACCTGGCACGTGAAATGCTCTGAGTCATCAACTTCTTCCCTCCTTAAGACAAAGAGAGTGCAATTTGAATGAATTAATGATGAATCCATAAAACAATCAAAAGGTACTGCAACTACTTCTGTAAATAGATAAGTAAAGCTGGCACTTTGTTTTTAAATTCCCAGTATATTCACTTTTAAGTCTATTCTAATGAAGTGGGCAATGTAGCACAGATACTTTAAACAGTGCAGAAAGAAAACTGTTTTGCTAAAGCAGTACCAAAAACTAGCCAAAAATTTAAATAACGCCCAAAAATAATCTCTTTACCATTATAAAGAGGTTGCTTTCAACAAACTTGACAGTGTTATTTAGTAACTACGCAAATAAAGGAAATTCAGTCTCTGAAGCCTTTGGGAATGTACCAGCTGGTGTAAAGTTTAAGCTGCAGAAAACTCATACTGGTGTAAGTAAAACCCTGTGAAACACCAGGGGAGCGATAGGGCAGCCTCACCTTGTTGGTGTTTTTGAAGCCGAGGTGCTCGTTTTTTCTTCCTGAGAGGGGATAAGCAACGAGGCATAACGCCGCTCTGAGGAATTCGTATCCATTGTAAAGTTCAGCTCTTGGCTTTTACCACCGCTGCTACTTTCACTATTGCAATCTGTGCTATCCAGGTTGTCTGAATCACTATTCCCACTCGCGCCACCGCCTCTTGGCTCTCCATTTATTTTATTTTTATCTGCTTTTTGCTGTGCTAGAGATATATGCTGATCTGGCAGAATTATCTGCATATTCTGAGGAGTCTCTTTTGTTTTATTTTTCTTATTTTTTCGGTTTGTGCTGGGGGTAGTCACCACATTAGCTCTCTTCTTCCCAAAGGCATTTGTGAAAGTAGTTGAAGTCGCAGAAATCCCAATTGTAGTTGTAGTAGTTGCACTGGGAGGCTCTATAGGAACTTCTTGCTCCACTGAAAGAAAAACAGTTGGTATATAATCAAAACCCACAATCTAGAAATCACCGCCCTGGCTGAAGAGGCTACAGCTGAAGTGATGCTCCTTGCTGAGCTGTCAGACTATTTATTCAGCTGTAAAGCCTATAAGAGTGAGACTGTGGGGAACAAAGGAGGAAAAAAAAGAGAGAACAAAGCGAGGTGGGGGGGTGGGGGAGTGAAGAAAAGTGTTTTGTCAGGAACTCTGGCTACAGAGGGAAGAACTCTGCAGGGGCAGAAGCGATTCAACAACGTCAGAGTCCCAGAGAAGGCAGCTTTCAGATTCCCTTACCTAGATAGTTAAAACAAGGCACCCCAAGTACAATGTTCACAGAAACACTTGTTCTTTACCTTCATCGTCATTTTCTTCATCATCATCATCTTCTTGCAGTTCCAGAGTTTCTTTAGGTTTGTTTTCTTCATCTTCTTCTTGCTTTCTTTTTTGTTCCTCTTTCTTCTTCTTCCTCTTTTCCTTTCTTTTCTCCCTTTTAGCTGCAAGAGCTTGTTTTCTGCTCTCCTCTCTTGACTATGTGGGAGAAAAGTACTCATGTTTTAAAACTGTCACAAAGACTAAATTATATTTATAATTCAGATCTTCCCTAGAATTCTACGGGGAGGGAGAAAGGAGTGAGCACAATGAACGAGAACGACTCTCGCACACTGAATCATTACGCAGAAACTGGGCAGACCTTATGGAAAACAGGTCTAGTGGGTCCCAAAACTTCTGAGGAATGACAATAACATAACAACCAAAGCAGAGGTATTACAAAAATAAAACGTTACTGGAAAACTGGGAAAAATCTCTTACCATCTCAGTCCTTTCTCAAAAAGCATTTAATAACCTCATTAATATTTCTGCAGGAAGGTTCACATTTTACTCAAAGATCTCCCAGAGATTTTACAGAAAGAACTGATAACATTTTGACCACTTTTTTTTTTTTTTTTACTATGTGGACTCACATGAGTCAACTATGCTACCCTGTAGCTATACACAGGTGTTGAACAAGTCCGCACCCTGAAAAACTCAATATGAAACTCGTTCTTCAAAAATTGTAAAAGCCTCCATTAAGAGCCCAGTTGCTTACAAAGCATCTGCATTACTCTGGGACACTTCACAGTATTCTCAGTGAGGGAGAAGTTGGTTTTCCCCGCTGTGTGCTCAATCCACACAGCTTGCAGGCTCTCTGTTGTACCACTGTGTAGAAGTCCATAAAATGCTTGTGGACTACATCCTACGGAGTATGGAACACACCATGCACCACACCAGCGAGACTGAAGAGCGCTCACACATCGCCTGCACTGGACTAATGCAAGGGAGCTACTGAGGGAACAACTGACAAGTCCAGGCTTTCCTAAGAAAGACAACAGAGTGGCTGGAGCAGAAGTCAGTTCTAATTTGCTATCCTCAGTATATGCTTCACTTGGTGTGTATTAGACAGCACATGCAGTCCCAGCGTGAAGACCTCTGCCCCAGGCGGCACCAGGAAGAAATGGAGCCTACAGATTAATAGACAGTTCAAACCGTTATGCTGCACAACAGCAATTCTCTACTCACTTTTTCCAGGTCTAGCTCCTTCAGCAGTATTGTTGCGTTCTTATTTGCCTCTGCAGCCTGCTGATCTTTAGCTTTCACAATTGTCTCCACACACTGGTGACACTTTTTCAACAGGTCCTGGAATGCAAACTTGTCTTATTACCTCCGCAATAAACTAGAATTGAGGAGTGAGGCTTGCTCTACAGACATGAGATCAGCTTCCCTGTATTTGTAAACATACAGCTATTTTCTTCTCTTCTGGAGAAGAGAAGGCTCCAGGAAAACCTTACTGTGGCTTTCCAGTATCTGAAGGGGGCCTACAAGAAAGCTGTGGACGGAATTTTCACAAAGGCCTGGAGTGATAGGATGAGGGGTAGCGGGTCAAACTGCAAAAGGAGAGATTTAGATTGGAAATTAATCTTTGTTCTGAGGGCGGTGAGACACTGGCACATGTTGCCCAGGGAAGCTGTGGATGCTCCATCCCTGGAGGTGTTCAAGGCCAGGTTGTATGGGGCTTTGAGCAACCTGGTCTAGTGGGAGGTGTCCCTGCCATGGCAGGGGGCTTGGAATGAGATAATCTTTGAGGTCCCTTCCAACCCAACCCATTCTGTGATTCTATTTCAACTGAATAGGACTCTAAACACAGATTTATTTTTTAAGTTCTGTATTAAAAAGGAGATGTGCACTAACCTCTGAATCAAATGTACATGAGCAAACACGTACATTCAGTTTTTAAATAATAATTTCTCATGTATACTTTTGCTGAAAGTCCAGGTCTTCCCCAAAGTGAATCTCACCTTGTCAGTAATCGTCGCTATGTATCGCATGCATTCGATGTCTGAAGGGAACTGGTTAACTTCCTTCACCAGGAACTGAACTACTTTCACATGCCCCTAGAACAGCAAAGAAACTTCTCATCTCTTGTATACAACAGTCAATGTTCAGCATCAAAATACAAGTTTTGGTATCTCTTAGCTCAGCGCAAAAGACTAAAAACAAGCAAGACATTTCTAGTAAGCTGCTGTTTGGGCAGAACGGTACCTACTGCTTGCTCAGTGTTGGCAGCATGGCTGCTCTTCTGCATCGTGGTGGCAAAGACAAGCTCTTCTGCGAGTACTTTTTTGTTCTAAAATGCAAGGATCAAACCAGACCCAAGGGCAGAGGCAGCTGTTCATGTTTTTAGTAACAGCCAAGAAGAGTCTCTTAGACCCTGCCTGTCACTCCAATTCACTCCCTTGCCACTCACACCACAGAGCTGACTGAGATGGTCCATTTACAAGGTAAGCCTGATCAGGGAGCTGAGCCAGTGGAGTTTTACCCTAGCAAACACATTCCTCTGCTGCCAGATCCACACACACTGTGCAACCACACAGGTGGTGACCAAAGAGCCACTACACAGTGTCCCGCTCAACACCAAATTAGGAAGGGAACAGGAGAAACACAAAGGAATCAGGACAGCTTATCTCAGACTAGTGTTTTGTCCATCTCAAAAGCAGGACTGAGACAAGCAGCGTAGTGAGCAGAAATTGAGGTGACTGTGGTAATCTCAAGATAGTGAGATCTCAAAAGTGAAAAGTTTTGGACAATGTGTAAAATAAAGTTAACACGGTTTATGGCACAAAGTTTTTCCCCTCTCAAAAACAAGATCTGTGTGAAGAATGCAGATTATAGCTACTTTAAAACAGTAATTGCACTGTGTTATATTTGATTATTCCCAACCCAAGAATACATGTTTAAGACCAAGTGAAAAACTCTGGTCTGAAAACATTTAGCAATGAAACAGAAAATGAAATTGGTCTCCTACCTTGCGAAATGCTGACATAAGAGGTGTAATTTTCCGATTATCTGCAGCATCCACATCTGCTCCTGCTTGCACAAGCAACTGAACCACATCATAGTGACCACCATTAGCTGCTAACCACAGAGGTGTGTTTCCTTTCTTGTTCCGAACATCAATATGAGCTCCTCTGAAGGACAATGGAGTGAAACAAGGTATGAGTCAAAGTGGAAGTCAGGAAAAAAGATCAGGAAAGATCAGAGTACAATTGTATATATAATTACTGCAGTCTAGTGGCTAGACAGAAGAATCCTGTCCCTGAAATCTGCTGTTTACATTGCAACATAGTGACATGGGGGTTACTCAAACCTCCCTTCTAGAATCACTCACTCACCTAACGTAGCCACAGCTATGCAACTAGCAACGACAGGTCCTTTAAATTATTGTTAATGTGGTGACTACTCACAGACAAAGCAGACCCTTGAGATTTTAGCAGCACATAGGGTTATGCTTGAGGAGCTCAAGAGCTATTTCCAGGCTTTGCCCCAGCAAGTGACAGCAGAGAAATGCTGGATGAATACACGGCCAGCGGAGCTGCCAAGCCCACCACTGCTTGCTTACTTCTGGTCCCAGCTGCCTGCTTAGCTTAATGAATGCTGGAGTAGCAGGATACTCCAGGATAACGCTGGAGAGCAGGGAACAGATACAAGATCCTGCTTCCAAAGCTTCCCGTTCTCTGTGCTCTCAGTTGCACAAAGCAATCTAAACAAGGGCATCCTTGCCACAGCTACTGAACAAATGTATCACTAATGAGAAGAAATAATTTACCGATTAATCAGGAGCTCACAGAACTTGTAGTGACCCTTATCTGCTGCAATTGTTAAAGCTGTATCTCTTGAGGAAGGCACAGGTGGAGCATTAACATCTGCTCCTTTATCAAGGAGAACCCTTCCAACCTCTGCATATCCTCCTGAAGCTGCTTCCATCAGAGGCGTGAGACCAGTCTGTGCAAACAGGAGAAGTTACATGATGTGAACTATGTACAACACACTTTGGATAAGACATAAATGATTTCTACACAAGGAAATGTCTTTTTTTTTTTTTATTTAGCTGCCTGTATTAGCTTAGGAGCCTAACTTCAAGCAGCCTCTTTCTGAAAAAATAAACCCAAAAAACCAAACCAAACCAAAAAAATCCAAACCCAAATACTCTTGGGCTTTGATTTATACAAACCCAGGCAAACTGTTGACTAAGTATCACCAGATACCTGTCTCAAGAGCAAAAATAAGGTTTACAGCGGGCTCTCTAAGACAAAGGTTAGAACAGATCCAAAAAAGACACAAGTGTTTCTACAAAACTATTCGGAAACTGGCTTTATAGATTTTCTCTGGCCTTCCTTAGCGTCGAAACTGATCTGGGCCCAACTTAGTTGCCAGGCTAGACTGTTAAATAAACTTACACCAGCTGCTAACATGCCCAACTGACCATCCGAGAGCTGGCTTTTATCCATATCCCCTTTTCTCCAGCCACAGTCATTCCAGAAGCAGGCGGGGTAGACAGACACAGCAATTATTTCAGCAGCCTTAGGAGTTACCAAAAATTCCTTTGTGCTGGGGAAATCAGTCTGGCTGTCTACACAAGCTTTAAGCTTGCTTATGGCAGGAGACACAAAGCTGTCCCAGAGTACCAAAGGATGGGACCTGTGGAGCATTTCAGAGGCACAGAAAGTCACAGCACTGAAGCCACGGGTTCTACAGCAACGTCAAAGCTTTACAGAGTTTGATTGCACTACTTCTGTTGTAGACAAGAAATCTGTTCTATATGAGAGTCACTATAAGCAACACTATTCTCTTCCTGCCTAGACTTTGCTCATATGTAAAAATATGTAAATCTATCTGTTCTTTTAATGGGTATCACATCAAGCTTAAACCTGAAGTTGTAGTACTACAGAACACAAGTCAATCTGAGTTTCATTAGGAATTCAGAAGGACCAGTCAGCTTTTTCCTAATCCAAAAACGCATCATCCTTGATGCTTTTATTTAAAGAAAAAACAACAAAAAAATTATTTCAGAGCATTTAATAAGTCCTCTGATTTACTAAGTCCTCTGAGCCCAGAGAGTCTCCAAGTACCAGGGAAATTTGAAGAAACTTGATGACTCAGCAAAATCACCCATTAGCAGCCGCCAGAAAAGGCGATTGGCACACTCACCTTTGCCCTGTGCTCAACGTTGGCCTTCCTGTCCAGGAGCAGACTGACTACCTCTGCTCGGCCCTGGAAGCAGGCCAGGGTGAGGGCTGTGTTCCGGTTGGTCTCAATCTGGGCGTTAATATCAGACCCCATATCGAGCAACAGTTTCACGGCAGGTACGTGGCCATTCATAGCAGCCAGCATCAGAGGAGAAATACCGAGCTTGCTGCCGGTCCTAAGCGGGGAGAAAGAGTGGAGGAATGCTCTGGGAAATGCAAGTGGATCCGGAAAGGACCATATAACATACACAAATATAGACAGTAACCTACAACACTAGCACGTAGTTACTCTGATAGTTTCTCCTCATCCACTTAAAAAGGCAATAGACAACTGCAATTTATAAACAATGAATGGTTCAGCTTCTATAGGTTCAGATGGCTGAATCACAAACTTTAAACTTTACATATGTTAAAAATGAAGGCTGCACCTAGTTCATTCAGAAGAAAAAATATGCTTATAGGACAGCTACAGTTTTAGCTTCCTCTAGCAAGACAGAATATATGTAAGTTTTCTTAACATGAATAAAGAGGAGGCTTAAGAGACATAGGCATGTGGCTTTGTTCCTCTACATCTTCAAACACGTAGAGCTGCCGTGAGTGCTTGGTTCTATTGGAAATAGTTTGACTTCGAGATCCCAGAATGGTGGGAAAGGGAAGGAATTCATTTGCAAAGTATAATAATAATTCCTTAAAATTTTGATATAAGGGCGATGAAGCTTGTGATAGTTAAAGGTGATTTAAAAGCGCTACGATAACATGAACAAAAAGAATGTTACCAGTGTAGAAAGGCTGCAAGGAGGTCTGAAAGCATGAGAGATTCCAACCCACACTGCAGTACACGGCTGACAAGGGAGTGTCTGTGCTACTGAGCGGTTCCTCTGGCACACAGAGCACCTTACCTGGAATTAATTTCTGCCCCAGCATTGAGAAGAATCTTGATGATATTAACATAGCCGCCAGATGCAGCAAGGCTTAATGGCGTATAATCAGACACATTCCTATGTTCTTTGTTTGCTCCCCGGGCCAAGAGCAAATCAACGACCTGAGAAGACAGCGTGTGTGTTAAAAGGCATATTGTGGCCTTGGCTATTATCTGGAAAGTAAAAGGATGTTATCCCATGTTCAAACCTTCCAGTATGCCCCTAGCTTCCATCACTAATAGATAAGATTCTACAGGAAAACTTCTCCCTTGCTTTACTTTCACACATGAGCGGTACCTACTTTGCAATTGATGAATACATCAGCTCATCTGCGTGGGCTGTAGCAGTGCAGCACTTGTCTTCCATAAAGATATTTTATCTACTCAAAAATGCAAGGCTTTGAAGTGAACCTCTTCCTGTGAATCTAAAGTCTGCAAACAGGGGATCTATCCTGCTCCTGTAATGTCTCACGCTGTCTGAGTGTCTCATTCAGAAACTCCCACAATTTTAATTCAAACAACGCTTGAACCAAGTTTGACCATTTGTGTTACTTGGTCTTTGCAACTAAACGTGGTAAAAATTGGACTGGCTGGTGTAGGAAGGATTTAACAAATCTTATTTGGACAAAAAAAAAAAAAAGGCAGCTGAAAGAGAACTGAAACATCCTTAAAAGACCAGTATAACATGTCCTGCATTGCAGCTGCGCTTGCGAGCCCTGCACGTTACCAGTAAAACCATGTGCTGCCAATGCAAAATTCCAATTTCCGCCCCTGTGTGCCTGCACTGCCTGGTTTAGTTTTGAGAGCAGGGAGGATACATAAGGGAAGTGTTCAGTGAATGAAGTTATTCATTAAGCATCTCTGCCTCTCTCACAAAAGTACTTATATTGCAAGGATACCTCGACAGAAGAACTGCCATGAGTTATTACAACATCAGCTAACAAGACTGGGATAGCCAAGGGAGAAAAGAATAAATTCCCTTTCCTCTTGGAAGAGGAAGAAGACTTAAATTAGCTACTTATACCTCCCAGAAAAAGGATTATTTATTATACCATCAATAAAAAAAAAACACTGTACAAAACCCCCCCCTCAAAGCTACCTACAAAAAACAAATGAAACCCACTGAGGACAAATCTATCCGTACCTCTTGGCGTCCACCGGAGCACGCCAACGAAAGCGGAGTGTCCTTTGTGCGCTCGGACTGTGCTTCAATATCCCCACCTTTGTCAAGAAGAATTTCCACTACACCAACATGTCCAGCAGTTGCAGCCAGAATCAAAGGTGTAAAGCCTAGTAACAAGAGATCATGTTAAAAAATGACCTGGAGAATCTCAAAAGTATTACCAAGGAGAAGAAATGGACAAAAGGGTAAATTCACGGTGACTTCTATCAAGCAGACATGTCTTTCTCAAACTGGGGGTTTCCTGGTAAAGGTCACTGTTCCAGACCCTTTCCCAGCCTTCTTCTGACCCTGACACATCTAGACTCTAATTCCAGCCAAATACAATTAAAAACTCTTCAAAAGACCTATAGACAGTACTTGCACCGAGCAGTTTGGATTAAGGTCTGACCAGCCATCTCTCGAGAGAAGTCACAGCTTTCCACCTAATTCCTACTTAATAAAGCTCCATCAAGTAAATACATCCACACAGTGCAGGTTGCTTATTTCCAGTGGTTCCCGTGAGTTCCAAGGAGAGTGGAACAGTGATTTTGCTCTCTCAGCTCTAAAATTTGAGATTTTACTGAATTCTGCTATTGGGAACAGCAATACCCAACCTGACAACTACTCCCTGTCAGCTCTGTCAGCCAAGATGTGACACTGACCCCCATTAGCCACTCTGTCTAGTATGTTAAGACCTTTTGTAGAAGGTGAATCGTAAGGACAAAAGTGTTTCACATTTCACTAATCTGCTTAAGATACCACTAAGATGCACATCCTTTCAAAAATACAGACTGAAAGCTAAGCAATGTCACTGGCTTCATATGGCAAATATTTCCACGTGAGGTACAATTCTACATTTTTGCAAACTTTGCTAATTTTGCAAAGCAAAAAATCCCAAATCCCACTTTGAAATTCACTGTTTCAAGATGTAGGGGATGGTCAAACTGGTTTAGTATTTTAGCTTACCCTTCTTGTCTCTGTGTTCGATATTGGCACCGCGTGCTATCAGTACAGATACAAGTTCTTCGTGACCTCCCGCGCACGCAAGGGTCAGAGCAGTGTCGTGATTACTTTCAGTCTTCATGGTTGGGAAGAAAAAGCAACAGATATTCAGACATTAAAAATACTTTAGGAGACCTTTAAGATTTTTAAGGCAGTACTAGATTAAATTCTTTCCTTTCAGAACTTAGCAGAACACAAATCTGCCCAGGGAAGTGGTGGAGTCACCATCCCTGGAGGTGTTCAACAAACGAGTAGATGTGGCGCTTCGGGACATGGTCTAGGGGTCAGGGAGATGTTGGATGAAGGTTGGACTTGATGATCCTAGAGGTCTTTGCCAACCTAAATGATTCTATGATTCTAAATCCACTCAGAACCGATTGCAATGACTCACATGTGCATCGATGTCGACCGAGGGATACATCGGGAGCACCGACTGCGAGGGTATGTTGCTTGGTGCCTGTGAGCAAGGCTCGGGCGTCGGGGATTCGGTAGTGTGAGAGGAGCTGGTGGAGCCACTGGGCACTCTGCTGTTCACAGCTGAAAAGGGACACCGTGTTATTAATGCCACGTTTTATATGAAAAATATTTAGTCCTGTAAAACTGTGATGGTCTAGTGTCAAAACAGTAACGGGGGGAAACAAATCAAGTGTTCTTAAAAACAAGCGAGTTGGTGTCTTGAGTAAAGAAGCTTTCCAGCAGTTAACTGTGTAAGCATCATCTCCAAACTGTGTTAGGTTAGAAAATAATTAGTCTGTATGCACTGCGGGTATGAATTACGGAGATTATTAGTTATCCTTTCCAAACTGTAACCTTCACTGTTAGAATTTGACCGTATTTTCAGTCTAGGCAGGGAGATGGTCTATCACTAAAACACAAGCCTAATGTTCAGAAATACAGTTTCACTCTGGAATTCCCAAGTTTTTTACATGATGGTTAGTGCACACCTAGTATCCGGAGAAGGATTTCAAAGCAAGATGATCAACAGCAACATACACCATTAATCATGTGTCAGAGTTAAAATAACCCAGGGAGGGTGGAAGAGAAACAGACAGGAGGGGCAGGTAACCAAGTAAGAAAGCCGAAAACCATCTGTGCTCCCTAAAATTTATCCTGATTGATCCACAGCCTGTAAAAGATTTCATCCTGAAAATCTACAACAGCTCATGCACTCATGCAATGCGACTTTTTTTTTTTAATAGCAATTAAAAAAGAGAATTGAGAATCAGGTTTTATTCAACTAGTTTTAGATGAAGCTTTAGCAGAACAAGCTGAGAAATATCCCTGCGTGTACATACTGCAGCCTTTTGCTTTTGTCCAAGCGTTTCACGCCATCGGGGAAGACGAAGGATGAACTCAAACCTGCGTGCGACTTAGACCTTTTTGCAAACCTTTCCCAGCTCAACTGACAGTTCCGCTGACAAATTCCACACCAGCAAGTACTCACTGGGAAACAGTGCAGAGAGAAAAATCCTCAACATGACCACTAATAGCACTAGTTCAGCCTGCAGGGCTGCATATAGGACAGCATGTGGAGCGAGTTTAGGTGGGTCACTCTGGGTTCTGGAAACATGGTCAGGGCAGGGGAGGTCGCCACTGAAATTTTGAGAGGTGAAAGTTTTCAACCGTGTTTTTTAAGTAAAGCATTCTCTTTGGCGCACAGGCAAAAACTAGCGTTTTGGGTGCTGCATTTAAGCGACAAAATACCGTATCCGAATTGAGAGTTACAACCTTCACAAGCAAACCAGGTTTGTATTAGAAGTTTAAAATATAAAAACTCCCTCGTTTCATCTGCTTACTATGGATAAGCATGTAAAGCAGCACATGAGCATCAATTAATGCAATACTATTGGTTTTCTTGCTCAATGCGCCGAAGTGCAAGATACTAATTGGATTTCTGAAGATTACTCCTTCCAAACTACAAGACAGCAAATCACCCTTTTAAGGACTGACAGTAAATCAGGCTGGTCCTTCCTCATGGAAGACACTGGCTCAATGCTTTATGTTTTAGATCTTGCAGATGTACAAAACCACACGCATGTGCTGAGCCAGTTGAAGGGTCCTTAATGTAATATATTCACTGTTGCTGCTACAAGTTCCACAAATTCTCTACATTTCACAACCATGACTGAAAAAGTCCATGTCTCTTGCATATTTTAGATTTTCATCTTGTGCTTGAAACACAAGCGTGTGCTAAGCGCTTCAAATGCACAGTTACAGTGATGTCAAATGTGACGAAGAACACCAACAGCAGTAGAAATGTAGACGAACCCTGGGCTGATAACCCAAACTCATGTTTAAAATAAAATCGAATAGCAAATAGTCCTACAACACCCACTGATTAATCATCCCCTCTATAACTAGTGAGTTTACCAAACTGCAGGATGTTTTAAAGTGTAATTTTTTCTTTCCTTAGTGTGGCTGGCAAGCAGGCCCAATGGAGCATCAAGATAATTCGTGCTCTGTGCAAAGCACATCTGAGAACTTGTACCTCCAGTTTCATGGGGCTGACTTAGCTCAGCCTAAGTTACCCCACAGAGATTTTTAACTCAAAGATGACCTTGCAACAATGGTTCCAATGTCCATTCACATACATTTGTAGGAAATTGGAGTTAACTCTTATTTCTCCAAGCCTGTTTCTGGATTATCAACCTTGATGATGAAAAGTAGGACAGCTACTGCTCCTGCAAACCCCATCCATGGAGATGAGGTTGTCCTGCTGACAAGACACAAGGAGAGAACCATCTCTCTGCTTCTGCCTCCCATTACCACCAGGAGTTTGGCTGTGCCCTTTGAGATGGCTTCATCATCTGATACTGGCCCCAGGGAAGTCAAGGACACCTTGCCAATCTCCAAAAGCTAACGCGGCAGAAGCTCCCCGAGGAGCAATGCCACCATACCCACATCAGGCCTTCACCTCAAAAACTGGCATTAACACAGGACTGAAGCACTGGCACTGCTCACAACCTCAAGGGGTTTTTTTGTGCTGGAGGACACAAAACCAGCCATGGGGGATCATCACCTTCAGCACCTCTACACTGAGCAGCAGGATTTTGACAGACTAGGAAAATGTGCGGCTTTCATCCTCTGAGAAAAGAAGGGGAGAAACTTCCCAACATGCAGATTGCTTTTCACCAGGGAGGAGATACACACCGATAGCCAGGCGTTGATTAAAAAACCCCAACCAATAAAAATCCATTTTCACCACGTGTACCCCGGATCTTCTTTTGTAACATAGGTTTGGGATGTTTCCATAGAGTTCAATATTCAAAAGACTTGTAGAGAATAATTTATTTTTTTAATACATGACAAAATCCAGGTTCCCCACATTTGAAGAAGGGCTTGCAACTTCCCAGAGGGACTTTCTTTGAATTGGTATGAAGCCGAAAACAGGTCTCCAAAGACACGGATGGCTATTTTCCAAAGTTATGAAAAAATATCACAGGAAACGAGTGAAACAAAAGGAAGCAAGAAGTCGGTATTTTATCTAAGTACGACTCTGGAGGCATCGGCAGAACCTGGAGCAGCAGCTCTGGATGAGATTGCAGCTGTCATCTGAAACTGCACCCACCTAACTGTTGTCATGTCGTGAATACTGGACTGGGATTTCAGCTCCTCTTTCCTCAAAGGAACTGGGATTTTCAGAACAATTCTTTTTCATGACCAAGCCACCTTTCAGCCTGCCCATGTCGTTTCTCAGTATCGTGTTACTGCGCAGAGACTTCTGCATGCTGGTAACTGTGTCTCATTTTATGAGTCACCATTTCTCACTCCAGATTATCCTCGTAACCAGTTTTACTCCACACTGCAATCCTAAATGCAGTAACTCAGATGTCACCTTCCGAATCATTACCTTAAAATAGTACAATTCTGTATAGCCAATCACAACCAAAATTTTGGAAGCTATTAAGTATTGATCAAAGTTTTCCCAAACATGCCTGGAGTTTCAGTATGTAAACAGGAGCTCACAGGAGGAGTCAGATAGAAGCACACAGAGATGCCACCTCCTGATTAAAAATACCAGCTGAGTAGAACAAATAGGAATGAAAATATTCCAACTACAGTCAGAACCTAGCGATGAAGACAGTTCCTCATCCTGAATACCCTAAACCAGCAAAAAAGCCTCAATTCAGACACTGTCAAGGACTACTACAATAAACGCATGTGAACTGAAATGAAACTCCAACTATGCAAGACAAGATGCTTCAAGAAACCAAAAGTGTACTGAGTAATGAAAATGAGATCCAGAATGTCCTCTTCTAATGGAAGATATGATTGAAAATAATTTATTGCTTTCCCATTATAAACCGCACAATGTCTTTATCTCTTTTTTAACCCAATTAATGTTTTGCCTGCAGTAAGTCACACCTTCAAAGATAGCATTAGTTGCAAGATTTTTGCTTCAGCACATCTAAAGAAACTCCATTACAACTAAAATGTTCTGGAGTGGGAAAAGCCGCTTCATTTTGAGGTTTGACTTGACTTCGCAAAGGTTACTCAGTTGCTTCTGCGTAGCTTTATGAAAGGCGGGGCTCAGGTCCACATCCACCAGTTACTGTCAGCACTTGGCACCTTCACATCAACCCTCTCAACAGCTAGCAGCTGACAAATTATACCAGCAGCCTGGCAAGATAAAGTCTCCATTTATGTCACAATTAAGTCAGTCAGCAAAACAAACATTTGAGGCTTTGTAGAAACACAATTTCTCCCTTACTACTAGTCTCAACTGAAGCTTTGAGAAATCTGCCTCTTCCATCACCCCTGGTATAAGCAACAGTCAAAGGTATCACAGTGCAAATGGGCAAAAAGCCCATTTAACTGTTCTGTGCTTCTGAAGTAGACCTGATAGAAACTGGAATACTCCGTAGGAATGAAAATATTCATAACTCTTTTAAACCAAGTCACTTGCCACCAGTACTGCAGCTCCACCAGTAAATCAAGGGCTTGGACAGGGTGAAGACACTGGCACAGGTTGCCCAGGGAGGCTGTAGATGACCCAACACTGGACGTGTCCAAGGCCAGGTTGGATGGGGCCTTGAGCAACCTGGTCTAGTGGGAAATGTCCCTGCCCACAGCAAGGGGGTTGGAACGAGATGATCCTTGAGGTCACTTCCAACTCAAACCACTCTATGATTCTATGACACTTCAATGGCACACCAAGTGTGAGACACAAGTTCTCTAGGAGACAGAATCCTGCTCACCAGGCAGAAGCCCCTTCATTGTATCTGGCACCTGCATCATGCATGTCAAAATCAGTTAAGGACTAATGGGCAAGTTTGTGGAAAAAGGTCAAGTGAGTTTTAGATACGAAACTGAGCCTGGAGTATGAGCAGGCAGATTGTTTTTAAATCCACATCCATTTGAGATATACTAGGATTATAAGTTACAAAGAGGTCACTCTTTTACACAGTGGGCACTTAAAAAGTAGGCAAAATATCCTCCAACAATTTGGGGGGGATGTAAAACAAACTTGTGAATTTCAGAAGAAAATGTATTTCAACAAAGCAAGATCAAGACATTTTTTGCAGGAGCCTCTGGAATTGGACAGAAAGAGTTTCACCGTGTTGCTTTTCTGTAAATACAGTTGAAAATAGCTGTAGAAAACTTTCTATCAATTTTTGAAATGAGTAAATATCATTTCTTAGCAAAAAAATGTCTTTACTTAGCAAAAAGTTTCAACAAAATGAACCAATGTCTACTCAAGGTTTTTTTTTTAGTTATTATGATGAAGTTTTTCTGGTTGTGCACAATCTTGTTCTAAACAAGATGGTTCTTGCCTTCAGCTGCCTGCAATGGTTTTCCATGCTAGGTGCACTGAGTATTCTGGGGGTAACACGCAGCTGCTAACCACAAAAAGCTCTAGACAACGTGGTCTTGTCCTCGGTAGGTTCAGCTGTCAGCCACAGCAACTACACTTCAGAGATTAAGCCCTTCTTGACTATGTTTTGCATTCAAATTTTCCTCCTCACACACTGAAACTTGAGTAATAAAAATTGAGATGAACCCAGCAGTAGTTTTGGTTCCGTGTTGGCTGAATAAGGAGTGGGGGAGGGAGGCAGGCCATGCCAGAAAAGGGGAACTCGGACTGATTCTCTACAAGACAAGAGGATGTCTTGGAATTACACTGGATAGCTGAAGGGAGCTGGTACCACACACCACACTGGTCCACCAACTATGGTTTCCATGGGAGGCTGCAAAGTTGGAAGCAGTCTCGACTTGCACAAGCTGGATGCAATTACCATTCTAAAAGTTCACAGGAATGATGGGCAAAAGGTCTTACTGCTCTTTTCTACAAGCTTGACATAAACTTCAGAGGACAGGGCAGTGACTATGAAGGGAAGGGAGGGGAAGGCGGGAAAATAAGGGCTGAGGGACACATAAAAGGTGCAAAAGAAAAAAAGTTGAGAAACACTGAATTAAAAAAAAAAAGCTACAGACCAAACAACACTGGCTATGTCCTACGTACCTCCAGCAGCCAACATCAGTCCTAGTCAAATCCATGCAATGAAATCCACCACAATGATACCTCTTGTTCCACAAGTGGGAACTTCCATTCCTCTTCATACCGTTCTCAAATGGAAGGATGTTTGGATTTTTGCTTTTCATCCAGCTAACAGGAGACATTTTTGCTGTATATTACATCTAACAAACATAGCCCTGTCCAACAGCCGGGATTTCGAGGGTATTCTGAACACACCGAACTAAGTGGTTGTGCATGGATTCCAGGTTGCGTTAAAGCTGTAGCAGCATCTCGAGCAGCAAGGAGAGGGACACATTTGTCCATAAAAGTGACAATAATTTGTTTTTTTTCTAGAGATGGTTACTACACTGAAGAAAGTCACTGAGGTACAGGCCTGTAGAGAAAATTCTACAGAAGATATAAAACTGTTCTGCTTTCAGGTTTCCTAACGGGCACTCACGATACAGCTTTTTAAAGCAGCACAGAAAAAGATGAGGCCAAAGGGGCTAAAACAGGTCTCCAGTACAGGAAGCTTTGCATTTTGGAAAAAAGGTATTTAAAAGTGTCATGTTAGAATTGGAAGTCACTGTTAGGATTAATAGCGCTAATCAGGAACTTTATTCTTAAGCAAGTATTCCCAAACTGGAAAACCCCAAGATGTTTTTGAAGGGAAGGAGAGAGAGGGATACTGAGCACACAAATTAATGCACAAATAGGTATATTTCTTAACCCACCTGCTATTAGGTCATCAAGAGTGTCGGTAAGCGTCTGTGCTGGAGTGGCAACCATTAATCCGTCTGGTTCTTGAACTAAGAGCCCCTGCCCAGCAATTTGCTGCTGCTGTCCTACATTCTGCTGATTCCCTAATGCTTTCTGAAGTTCAAGAGACTCTGTCCCATTATAACCTAAATTACCAGAGAAATTACATTGCGGTGCAGGCAAAGGCTGGATAGGGACAAACTCTATTTGTTCAGCAGGTGGTGGAGACTGTTGTTGCTCGTCATCTTTAGACATGATTGTGCCAACCTGAGGTAACCCTGAAAAGTTATCCTCTGGCAGACCCTTAGCAGCTTCCACTTCTGGGAAGACCCCTGGAAGTGGGCACTGCTGCTGCAGGGGAAGTGGTGTGTCTGTCTGACCTTTGGTCTCCAAATATTCTTTGGTAAACTGCTGTTGGGTTTTCATCTGCAACTGCCTTTCCACCTTCTGCAGCTCCTTCAATATTTTCTTCTTCTTCTGGACTTGTTCTTCTCTGTTCTTTTTAAGTTCTTCGATCTTATCTTTATTTAAAGGTTCACCTTGAATTAATTCCAATGATTTAAGTTGTGCTTTTTCAATAGCACTAATTCTCTGTCCAAGTTCATTCAGCTTGCCTTCAGTCTCTTCTACTATGCATTCCAAAGGCTGGTATGGGTGAAAAGGTGGCAGTAGGTCCTTATCTGCTACCTGCAGGGAACTTGACTTCTGCTTGGATGCACCTAAGCACATGAAAAATGTTTGAAAAAATGCCATGCTGAAGATACCCCAAACCTCCCCTCTCACCCACCAAAAAAAAAAAAATTTAAAAAAATTGAAAAGAAAATAAAAATCTTTACAACTAACACTGCACATCTGTCAAACCACAGCAAGGTAAACTCTACACTCCATGTTAAGACAAGAAAGGACAAAGCACATAGCTGGAATTGTCAATGTTGATCCTAACATCCCTTTGAACACAGCTATTTTAATCTGAATAAGGAACCTTTATGGTTTCTGACATAAACGGCAATGCACGTGGGAAGCAAAATCTGCCAGATTTCAATCATTTCCCCAGTGCCCAAGGCTGTTCTGGGCTGCCGAGCAATCAGACTGCTCTCCAGCTGCCAACAGCAAGGTTCCACGTAGAAGAAGTCTCTATTTGAGAGAAGACTCATCCCCGTAAGAGCAGTATTTGGAACCAATGCTTCTCCAAACATCACAGCATTCCACCTTCACCTAACAAACAGAACCCTGCCAGCGCAGGCTTAATGTGGACAAACAGATTTTGAAGCTTTAGCATCTTTTCTAAAGTTCTGAGACAACATTAACAGCTTGCTCACCTCCCTCTCACCACTAACAAATTAATTTTGCTCACTAGTAAGACTTTGAAAACCATCAGCAGTAGGAATCTCAAGCCACACCAAGCCAGGGCTGCGCTTCTCCAAGTGCTCGCTGCCTCCAAGCAACCCACAACTGCTTTCTCCAAAGCCATAAGCCTCCAGTAAGATCTTGCTAATAGGGATTTATAAGTGCCAAAAAATTAATTATTACTTCAGTGTGAGAAACTTAAATTGTGGAAGGTTTGAGCCTGATCAAATAATTTTCTGCACTAACGCTCATTTGCTATACCCAAACAGTGACATATATGTAGCTTAAGAAAAAGAGAAAACTTTAATATTTACAAAGCAAACTAATTTATGCCATCATTAAAAGGGGAATTAAAATTATGTAAAGTTACCTAAAACACCACAAAGTTCAGTGAAAATCGGGATGCAAGAACTAAGTCCCAGATCAGTCCCTAGCTCTGGAAGGTTGAAGTTCCCTAAAACACCCGTTCACTTCTCCCTGGGCCTTCCTTCACCAACATACTGATTCACAAGTGACTTTATTTTGTGTTGCTGTCAAAACAGAAGTCACATACACCTTGCTCTGGGATGAACCTTTTTTGAGGAACTAAAAAGCAAACAGAAGTAAATTTTTCTCTTGAAAGAATTTTCTCTTATAAAAAGAAAGACCAGATATTAAAATAGAATTGAACCAACTCTATGCTGAAAGCCTTCACCAGGCTCTGGAGTGAAAGCAAACCATATCCAAACTGAAGGGAAACCACAAAAAAAAAAAAAAAAAAAAAATCTTGAACACCCCAGGAAATAGTTCAGCATCCCACAAACACCGTAGACAACCTTCAGTAAGGTCTTTCTCCAACTCAGGACTTTACACAGCTACTTTGTACACGGTCCGTTGTTCCAGCTGCACATCTATTCCAAGCGCCAATATTACTGTATCTCTGAACCAAGATAATTTCTCAAGAGACGATAAAGAATTTGACTCACGTGAGGCAATAACTTGTTTTGTGGTGGCTGGTAGATATTTAGCTCAAGCCTGCTGTAAGCTGCTGGCTATTTGGTTTTGTAGGGTATGGTTCATCTTTACCTTTCCAGTTTAAAAAGTGTGACTTCTGCAGAATGTATTTGCGCTCACCAAAAGTCTCTGAAATGTTTGTCTACATCTTTGTTAGAAACAACTAGAAATCAGTTGGTGTCTTCTGAAACTAAGCTGCTTCACGGCTGAAGCAGCAGAAACACTGTAGTAACCTAACTGCAAATTAATCCTGCCTTTAAGACACGACGATGACAGGAACCCTTGGCACTGCTGTTTAGTGTCGTTCTTAAGGTCACCGGATCTACCATTTCCACGACCTGGCAGCTCTGGACAGATTCCATGACACTGCGGAAAGGAAAAGCTGCAGTTTAAAGAGCCTCAAACAATGAAGTGCCAATATTGTCCACCTCAAGTCCCACCCAGGGAGAAAATAAGCCTGTATTAGGAAAACTTTTCTACAAGAGAAGGTAAAGAGCAGAAGCCCAGCCTCACATGGTGACCTGGGCTGGGCAGAGGAGCCAAGGCTGGTCTCATAGCAGGTAGTGTTCCCCAGACAGCGGCTCACATCAGGAACAACCACCAAAGTTGGGACAGTTTCTGGAGACCGGTGTTTAAGAACCCAGCAAGTGAAGAGCTGGGCTCTCAAGCTCCAGAAGAGGTGCAGAGATTTACTTTTGTCAGCTTCTAATTAGTTAGCACAGCTACTTTTCAGGTTCCAGATCACCCTTTCCATGCCAGAAAATAGTTGCAACCTGTAATCTTGGGGATATTGGAAGAGGTTGAGGGGTAAGAGGGAAGATCTGCTAAACCTGATGTGCACACCTGAACAGCCAGTTCAAACTGTAGATGGAGAAGATGCTATTGGCAGCTTCAAATATGTAAGCACTGTAATATAATATTATATTATTGGAACTATTTAAAAGTAGCAATTTCCTGCTTTACTCAAATCTCTTCTATATTACAATAACCTGAAAAATTCTGTGCCTATTTTAGTAAATACTTGTGAATATGACACTGCTTTATACTTTCACTTTTGAAATACCTAGGTGCAGTAAGACTTAAAAATCCAATCATAGGCCAGATCATAATTACTTCAACCTTTTGTTTATTATTTTGTTTTTTATCTTTTTGGTGGAGCATCAATCTTTTACACAACCGACCTACTACAAAATCAAACCTAGCAATATTAAGTCGCCAATCTAGCTTTTAAAAGGTTGTTTAGTACGAATAGAAGACTGAGAATGAATGAAATCCAGATGTTGCTACACAAATACCATCTGCCGTCAGGTAACCATGATTACAGGACAAAGAACTGTTGGGCTGACAGAAAGCCCAGCGTGGTTGTGGGCACACCAAGAAAGCCACAGAGTAAGGAAAAAACCTGTTTCCCAATTTATTTTGTGAGCAGTAG
>JAVSBS010001571.1:47787-62244 GCA_033124195.1 Coracias cyanogaster
CTGCGGGGGGCGGGGGGGTGTGTGGGGCGGGGAGTTCTGTAAATACCCGTGGGCTGGATTGAGGACCCTGGGGGGCCGTATCCAGCCCGCGGGCCGTATTTTGAGGACCCCTGTGTTAATACAAAGACACATTTCTACAGCAGAAATTCCTCTCTCCATTGTACTCCTCCCAAGCTGCAGATGCTAGACTACCTCTCGGTGTGACCTTTGCCATGCTATTTTCTTGTGGATAATATGTCAAAGGTTAACTACACTCTTCACAACATCCTGGGCTGTGTAGGCTGGAAAACTGTTAACATCTTCAGGCTTTTAATCAACTAGCTCCACTGGAAATCTAAGTCTCCGACCTGCAGAATTCTACATTTACACGATATATTTCCTTTCATATAACAACCAAAATCATCAACAATATTAGGGGGGTGCTGTCACAAGAGTTTTGAGCTGTTGAAACAAAATACTGCACAAATGCAACCAAGAAAACTATATTCTCTTGAGATCCTAGGCTTGGGACCACCCTGCCTATGGAACAGAAAAGAGATCAAAGTTCCTGCGCTCTTCAGGACACTGCAGCCAACGCCAATCAACTTCCTCATCCTCTATTATTTCCAAATGCATTAATGTTTTTTAGTTCTTTCCACTTTCTTCTCTGGAGACTTTCAAAATCCGCCTGGACACGTTCCTGTGTAACCTGTTCTAGGTGAACCTGTTTTAGCAGGAGGGTTGGACTAGATGATCTCCAGAAGTCCCTTCCAACCACACAGTCTGTGATATGCTCACAACTGGATTAACTTCAGAAGTTAACTACTAAGGAAGTGCTTCTTTGCAACAGTCACAGTGATATTTAAGAAAAATGCCTTATGCCTTACCTGAGACTGATCCTGAGATGGAGGTGTGAGCTGAGACAGGTCTGCTGCAGGAACCGACAAAACATTGTTTGGGTAATCCAGCAAGTAAGAAACAACATTTGTGTGTCCTCCTTTGGCAGCTTCAATGAGCATTGTTGAGCCATCCTGAAGTGAGATTTTGGGAAATAAAAAGGCAGAAGATTAACTTGGTGTAGGACCTAAGATATGAATTAGACCACTTAAAATTGGACATTTACTAATCCATTAAATCAACTATGTGGTTCTTTCAGTATCTGTGATAAAATGGATACCTTGAGTCGATGAGTAGGATCGGCACCGTGAGCCAGAAGGAGCTCCACAACTGCCAGGTGGCCTCCCGCACATGCCAGTGACACCACCGTGTGGTCATTGTTAGCTGTAGCCCTGTTAACGTTGGCACCTATGAAGAGCATATCTCAGAATTAAACACACGGAAATCTTTTTAAAAAGAAACTATCGACAAGCACAGTATTTTCTGGAATAGAGAGAAACTTTTTAACCTTCCTAGTTCATATACCCTTCTACAAAAGCAAAGGACTTTGACTAACTGCTGGCTTCTACACATCATCCTCTTCATCTCATAAAGACAAGGCAGTAGTGACCATAACAGTGGGCCTTGTAAGTAGTAAGAGAGAGGGAACACTTATGGTGTACAGAAGGCAAGACTAGCAAAATATTTTCTGATTCATTCTATCAAGAACTAAATTACATAAAAAAAACCCTGAACGGTTTGACAAATGGACAAATACACACAAACAGATTAATCTTGAAGGAGGATCACAAACATGCAGGATTGTAAAGTGGTTTCTTAAGTCTTTTAATTAGTTATTAAAACTAGTATTTTACCTTTGCTAATAAGGAATTGCACAGTGCATAAATGACCAGCTCGTGCAGCCTTCATTAGTGGGGTTCTCCCACCTTCTGATTCATGCTCCTATAGCAAAGAAGAACAAACAGATGTATAAATGGGCAAAAATTAGACCAGTGTTTCAGCTTTTGAATCATCTCATGATGGGACCAGCATCACCTGTCTCAGCAGATCTACCTTACAAGCAGACTGTAATCCACAGAAGCTGACTGGAATCCATTTTCTTCTTACCTTAATACCGAAATCACGTTG
The DNA here is from genome assembly GCA_033124195.1 of Coracias cyanogaster. Lineage (NCBI taxonomy): Eukaryota > Metazoa > Chordata > Aves > Coraciiformes > Coraciidae > Coracias > Coracias cyanogaster. Next base: position 49,792 of record JAVSBS010001571.1, read on the forward strand.
TCAAAAAGCATTACGACCGCATCCCGTGGTCTAATGCGCTGTGACCACTCAAGGCAGCTTCCCTACTTCCATACCCAGTTTTATTCAGTGTTCAGATGCATAACATGCTTGAGAAGAGCAACCTCTCGTTTCCTCCTCAAAAAAAGGAGGACTATTTAACACAAATAACATCAAGAAGCATACAAGTACCCACAAAGTGGTGTGCAACAGCTCTGAGAGCGTCACATGCTGCATGCCAACACCTCTGAAATGGCAACGACGGCCGGAGCACAGACAACACTTTTAGTACATGCTGAGGGGATTGGCAATAAAAATGAGACAAATCACAGCAGGTCACAAAGTCTCTGGTTAAGAGGACTTGAGACTAAAGAAAAAGGAAGACAAAAGGATGATACAAACCAACAAAAAAAAAAAAGAAAAAAAAAAAAGGAAAAGGAATGAGCGGCAAGAATCACTTTCTAATTTAAAACGTTTCTGCATAGTGGAAAGATGTGGTTAAATGCAACTGTCTTAGAGAAGTTACAGAACTAGAAAATTTGCCTGCTACGTAGACATGATCAATACCACAAAGAATGCTGAGTAAGACATCAGAACCCTCCCACAGCAACAAGGGGAGGGAACGTCAGCTTCCTGGGTGTGTTTGTATTTGCACTCTCAATATTCAGTCTCATCAACAATATAGTAGAACTCTGGGGTTTTTAATGAAAGCTAGGCTCTAAATTCACTACTTACTGTTGGAATTGCATGTCTATCTGCCAGCGAGAGCTGACATTTAGTGCTGACTAAATAATGCTATTTACAAATATCAAAGGCCACTAGATTGACAGAAAAAATCAGCTCCTTCCCACAGTTCCAGTATTCCCGAAAACTCCGCAGATGTTCTTTGACACACGGCTTGCTTTGGTTGCAAGCTGCGCGTTAACTTAGCTTTCTGTCCATACGTTCTTGTCTGCGTCGTCTATTGGACTGGCCCCGAGCAGAAAATGCAAACCAGTCCTCTACGTTAGTGGAGGTTATGCCATCCCTCTCCGCCAATGCTTCTGCATTAGCTGCATATCAGAAATATTTGCAGGACATGTAAAGCTCATTATGTTGGTACATGGCCCTATGATGTGCAAGAATTAGTAGCATGTCCTTGAGCTCCGATGCTTAGTCTGGTATTTGGCCTATTTTCTCCTTCCTCAGCCACTGCCAGTAGATCATAAAGAGCCAGATGCTGCTGCTCGTCTTTCGCACAGTAAAGCCCTGGTACAAACCACTCTCCAAGCAGCCATGGATGCGAAGACCTGCTGAACACCACGTCACCCGCTGAGCAGGACCCAGAACACGACTGCCCAAACAATTTAATACATGTTTCTAAATTGATGCAACAGCAAAGATTGCAAGAAGCACAATTTTTCTAGTTCATCTTAGCTATATTGAAGATAGTGAAAAGCCATCCTATATTGCATTCAAACGTAGCGTTCCAGATAACCAGCAGTGAATTATCATTACCTGCAACATTCTCTATTCCTAACAGACTTCACTGTTGAAGTTTTAAACACGGGTGTCACGAGGCTTCCTCATTTAAATGCAACACAGTTATTCGGCCCAGTTTAACCAACTGTCGCTTCACCAAGCGGGCAGAACTTGATTCTCAGCTATTATACACTTCAAGTGCTTGCAGTACCATGCACATCATCAGTGCAACCAAACTAAACCATGCGTGTGTCCACCTGCTGTAGATCTTCACATGTTATTGCATTTTGATGGTATTTTTCACATCGGAAGATAGAAATGCAGATTTTATTTTAAGATTAAATTAATTCTGTGACTTCAGCAGTCTACTTAGCCCTAATAAAGACTAGCAGATAGCATCAACTACAGCTTCAAGGGAAAACATCAAGAATAAGCCAAAATAAGAAGCTGAGCCAGTGCAGTGGCTGTGTCTGCATTCTGCATCCATCCTTCTACCTTGAATGGCCATAACTTTCAAAGATTTTTTTTCTCAGTTGCAGCAGATAACCAAAATAAAGACAGAGAACATGAGAGTTGTCCAAAAGCATCCCTCACCCCCTTTCCAACGTGCTTCTTCCTTGTCTTAATATGAAATACATGCAAATGCTTATTTTGTAAGAACAAGAACTAGCAAGGAGTACCCATCTGCAAAGACTTCCCCCAGCTCCCTGCACAGCAGAGCTCACCACAGAACTGTTCTGTCTCTCCTCACTGCTCCAATCCTGAGGAATATTGCAGTTAGTATGATCAGAGGAGCTAAAGAAGCACACCCGAGCCAGCTTCAACTAGAAAAGCTGTTCTCTAAACACTTGAGTGATGTGCTCTCCTCCTACTTCTGCTTGAGGAGAAAGAGCACCCAAGAAAAACTTCTGTAGGTCATTACCAGAGAGGAAGGAAGGGGAAAGCGAGAGTGTTACACAAATCTTTTCCACTGGGACTCAAAAAAGGATGAGAATCCAGTCAGTAATCATTATTTCCTTTCTACACAAATCAATACTTCAGGCAGCAGCCCAAAAGCAGTATCATCAGAAGCATCTCACAACAATCATTGATTTTTTTTTTTTTAATTCTTGATTTCAAATTCTGGTTTAGGCAATTCCAAGATCAACTACACAAGGGCTTCCTCACCCCCTTCATCCTCCTTCCTTCCTTCACATTCATGGTTAGCAAGTATTATTTACTAGGGTATTTTCTTTCTGTTTGTTTCCAATGCCATATGCTAAAGTTCTAGAACAAAATCTCCATTTTCAAATGAAAGGTCCAACTGCTCTCTTCAATTCTTCAACTAGCCTCTCTCACCCACGACAACAGTGAATATTTCAGAGAAATCTAAATGTTATTCTAATTAAAATGATTTGGACAAACTTTCTGATGCAAGACAATAGTTCTTAACATTATGCTGCCTCACTAACTTTCCAAGATTGAAGTCCTATCAAGAGACAAGTATTCTGGCAGTCACCAACCTTGCTGTTCCAGATAACCTTCCTGAGATATGTAGCAAACCAGTATTTCAGAGGTACCTAAAACCTCAACTGGGCCTCCAGTTTAAAGGGAATATCTGCAAAGGGAAGACCTCACAGGAACCTTGATATGGATTAACAAGTGTAACAGCTCCTTGTGCCAACAGACTTGGTGAGATAACTTGCTGCATTTGTGGAGGTTGAAATGCCGCTTTTTAAAAATAGTGTTTTCAAAAACCTAACAGAAGGGAAAATGCAGGACAAAGATGACATGTCTAGTCTACACAGTGAGTCTTTGTATTCTTGAAGAAATGTAGATGCCTTAAAGCCATGCTTGTTGTTAGCATGTATCCTGAGGCTGCAGCTTACAAGCATCCAAGGCCAACCTCACCTGATGCTTGCCCGGCTCTATGCCCTCCAAAATAGTCTTCTTTAAGTCCTCCTGCTTGTCCTGCGGAAGGAAAGAGAAGAACTCACGGCTCTTGTTCTACAAACAAATGTTGTTCTTGGTCATGAAGACCTAGAATGTGAATTTAAACGGACCAGATCCACCAGCTGAAAGCTCTGTTTTGCTGGAATCAGGCAAGCAAGCACAAAGGTAAGACCAAGCAATGCAGCTCTCACCAGTTACAACTCCTACCACAAGCCATTCAGATTCACAAAGAGAGCACAAAGGTCATACATAGCACCTTGTTAAACACAAGATGACTTTTTGTTCACTACTGGCAAAAGAGAAGATTTCATTGGACTTTGCACCATCTAAAGACTGCAGCACAACACCCAAAATTAGCTTTGCATGGCCTGCACCCTTGCGCTTTATTTGTAGAAGACTGAGGGCCAAGTCTAAAAAGGCCTGAAATCCTTCATCTTCCCCTGCTGGTTCAAGAAAAAGTAAGGAACAACATGCAAGCTTCTCAGACCCCTCACTGTAATGTCAACACCGCTATCTCCAGTGTGGTTTTGTTCAAGTCCATGAAGTATTGGCTATTCTGCAGATGTTTAAGTGTTCAGACGTACAATGTGCCATACGCGTAGAGGAAAGTGAGTTTCTAATTAAAAGAGCCATGTTAGTGTGAGGAATGTTATCAGCTGAGGCACAACAGTGATCTCTGCAATGACAAAAGCATCTGTCTGTAAAAATACTTCATCATAAGGGAAGAACAAAGAGGTAGTTTGGTGTGCCTGGCTTTTTTTCTTGTAAGCAACTGGAGTGATGTGGATGCCAGGGAGCCAGTTTGAGTCTTTTAAGAAAGCCACACGTGCAATTTTAACAAGTATAAAGAGCTTTGGGGAGGGCCCAGAGGTGTAAAATGAGAAGAACACAAAGGATGAAGCTGCCCTCAAGGGTTCTCTTCCAGCTCTCAATTTCAGCATAAATGCACCCCCATGTCTTGGAGTGGAAAGGTGAACTCTATCACCAGATCAACTCTCCTGTGCAGCAGAGCCTCACATACAGCCACAGGCAGCCCAAATTACTTTCAAACTCTTTTCTGTACTTAACAGTTGGACTTGATGATCTTAAAGGTCTTTCCCACCCGTGGCGATTCTGTGTGATTCCCAGCTGAGTAAAGCTGGGATCTTCTCCGTGTCCAAAAAAAGAACTATCTCTCTTTCGTTTTCAGCTACTCTGAAACAGCCAAAGATGCAACCAACTTGTTGAGAGCTTTCAAAAAGGAGACTGCCATCTCCAGTGTGCAGCATTTCCTCCAGGTCTGGTCCTCCAACAGGCATCCAAACAGGCACTTTTAGTTTAGAGAAAGGTATGTGGCTGAAAGCCATGATACTAAACGTCATAAATACTCGTTGTAAGCTTTACAGTCCTTAACCTAACTCCTGTGGGAACATACACACACTACACGTCTTACCGTAACAAGCTTTGAGATGACGGTAACTGCTACTAGAGAAACAAAGAAAAAAAAAAAAAAATAGAAGAGAACTCTTACAAGAAGTCGTCTCATCTCAGCTTTGAAATTAGACAAATCCTTCCCACACAGGTAAATATCTGCATTACTGACATGCTGGTTATTTTTTTCTGCTTAGAAAAAGTGCTTCTTTTTCAAAGTCCTCATCTCCAAAATTTCACTTCTATTAATCACAAAATCTAAGGTAGGAGCTTTGTCCCCATAAAGAAGCTTATAAACAAGTTAAAACTTACATGTAGTCCCAGTGGCAGGAGCTCAGACTAAGACCCTGGATGTCTCTAGTGCTGCAGGTGATGAAGGAACTAGAATGCAACTAAGGCACAGATGGGATCACAGGCTGAAGTCTTCAGATGTGCCCCCTGTTAAGTCACTCATCTACTTGGCGAAAGCAAGCCCACTTCCAAATGCATACATTAGCAAGGGAAGGTGTGGGCCTGCCAAGCTAGTTTTGCTCCAGAGTTTGGCAGGCCAACTTTGTCCTTGTAAGGACATGGAAAAGACAGATCAAGAAGGCCCTTCAAGAAGGGCATTAGGAAGCAATCAGGGTAACTGGTAACCAGCCAGACTTCATAATTAGCCACAAGTTCATCAAAATACCACACACAACCGAGCAGGGCTCTGGCAGGCAAACAGATGAGCGTGTATTCTCACACTGCTCATTTCTAGGGTAACTTGCCACTGTGGAGTTCTAAGGAAAAATTCACTACAAACCAAAGAAAGCTCATCTCGGCTATCATTTGCTTTTAGTTCTCCTAGTTCTTATAAAGCCACATTCCTTAATTAATCTAATGGGGTCCTCAAGATCTTCCCTGGTTCTTGAACCTAATTACAGATTCAGTATCTAGGCTAGAGGATCAGGCGCGTTTTCTGCCTGCATGAACAACAGCCTTTTTGTGTGGCGACATGTCAGACCCCCTGAGAGAAACACCTCCTTGCCCTCTGCCCATCTGGCTCATCCAGCATGAAAGAGGCTCCTCTTCACACATGCAGTCTCAAAGCTTGCACCTCAAACCCCAAAATGACCTCCTGGCAACTGAAAAGAGGCCTGAGAAGCCAAGAAAGATCTGTGATATTCAAGTAGATTATATGCTTTCCAAACCATGGAATAAAGGCTCTGAACTGGGAAGAAATGGGAGAAGTGATCACAACAGAACTTAATGGCCAGTGTTTATTGTTCCTTTAACTCAAGAGCATTTGGGGAAGAAAGATCAACTTTCTTTCCTCAATCTAAAATCAGGGAAAAGTCCTCAAAAAATGATGCTCCTTGCCTTCCTGATCTGGAAGAAGACAAATACGCAGATGGCACACAAACCATTAAAGTAACAACGATGAGGTCCAGCAGTGGCTACATCTCTACAGTTAAACAGGACCAGGAGACAAACTCAGGCATGGGATCCCTGGTCATTCATGCTGCTTATTCCTTTGCAGCCTTCGTAGTGCAGTGCTGGCCCTGTCAAGAACCACAGGGGAGATCACCACCAAGGGCTGCTCCCAACAGGCAGCATGGAAAATGGGACATCAGGTTAGTCTCTCTACTTATCTCAAGAGGCTTTGCACCCTCAAGAACACCTTCGGGACCTCATCTCACAGCCCAGGGGTGTCCGATGTGTGCTCCCAGGACCGCATTAGGAAAACACCTCTCTGGTGGGCTCTAGCACAGCCCTCAACCTTCTGATAGTCAAAGGGGCACAGCCCCAGGCTCAATGGGCTGTGAGTCCTGCATGAATGCATTCAGTGGGTGCCATCTGTCCCTGCAACCAGAAAGTAGCCCTCAGCCCTGTTTTATTTTACTGTTTAAGATATAACCAGTGTTTTCCTCAAGAAGGACTACTCCTCAACAGGGTAAGATGTTTTATGCCCAGCTTCTCAGTGACTGTGGTATAAACCTCCAGTATAAAGAGGGTTTCTGGAAAACAACAAAACATTGGTGAAAGCATCCCCAGGGAAGACTGAAATTGCAGGATAAAAAAGAAAGAAGAGCAGCTGGAAATGACCTTCCATTAGCTGTGTGTGAACACCAGGAGGAGAGTAAAATTAACTAGAGAAATAAAGACAGATCGACCAGAGGCTTAAGTCCAGATCAATTCCTCACTCCACTGCAGACTTCCTGGGACAACTTGGTGAAATCATCTAACCTCATTTAAACTACTAAAGAAAATTGAAATCTGGAAGAATAATCTCCCATGGTACTGCCAAAGAAGCTTTTCAATAGTCCAGCAGAAAGGTAACACGCTTCCGAAACGTTCCTCCCAACAATTACAAAGGTAACCAATTTATTCAGAACAGCTTAGACCTAATAAAGCAGAGCAGGCTCCAACTCCCAGGCACCTGACAGAAGCATCACTGCTCTTCTGCAGACATTTCTCCTTTTACTTACAACCAGAATTCAAAACCAGTAGATTTATGTAGTGGGTCTCCCTTTCATGGGCAATTTTCATTTGCATCCTTATATTTTTCAACCCAACACTACCATGACCACTAGACCATGCCCTGAAGTGCCATGTGTACACATTTCTTGAACCTCTCCAGGGATGGTGACTCCACTACTGCCCTAGGCAGCCTGTTTCAGGGCTTGACCCCTCTTTTAGTAAGGAAATTTTTCCTAATATCCGACCTAAACTTCCCCTGGAACAACTTGAGGCCTTTTCCTCTCATCCTATCACTGGTTACTTGGGAGAAGGGACCGATACTCACCTCTCTACAATCTCCTTTCAGGTAGTTGTAGAGAGCAATAAGGTCTTCCCTCAGCCATCTCTTTTCCAGAGTAAACAGTCCCAGTTCCCTCAGCTGCTCCTCATACAACAGGGCAGTGGTGGAGTTCCCATCCCTGGAGGGATTCAAAAGTCATGGAGATGTGGTACTGAGGGACATGGTTCAGTGGTGACCTGGCAGTGCTGGGTTAACGGTTGGACTTGATGATCACAAAAGTCTCTTCCAAACAGAACAATTCTATGATTCTATGTTCTCCAGACCCCTCTCCAGCTTCAATGCTATCCTCTGGACCTGCTCCAGCCCCCAATGTCTCTCATACCGCAGCACCCATAACTGAAGCCCGTGCTCAAGCTGTGGCCTCAGCAGCACCAAGTACAGGGGCACGATCACCTCCCTACTCCTGCTGGACACACCATCTTTGATACAGGCCAGGATGCTGGTGGCCTTCTTGGCCACCTGGGCACATTGTTGGCTCAACAAAATTATACAGGCACGAAATTTTTCTCAGCCATCTTGCTCAAACTGGATGGTAAAGGCCATAAGCACTGTTCACCTTAGTGATGAAAGGAAAAAATAAAGGTGACAACTCTAATAGTTTGACGTGACATTTAAGTAGCAAGTCTTGCGTGGTTTTTTCAAAGTTTATACATAGCTAGTTATATATTTTTGTTTCAGGCTTTGAAATATCTTAGGTGGTACTTCATGGATTATACCTTTTTATAACCAAGTACTTCAAATACTTTTTTTAAATACCCCCAAATCTACCCTGCCTCTACTGAAATGGTTGATGCTTGGTACCCAACACTGAGCTGAGCGAAGTGCAGCAGCTGTGCCAAAAAACCCCACAACCACACCCCCATCCCCCATTAACATGACCTTCCTCCCAGGCAGGAACATGAGAAGCAGAACTTTCCTGCAGGAGAATTAATAAGGCCTGAAAAAAAAAAAGTATATTCCCAAAGAAGAGTGGAAGTATTATTAACTGACAACTACAGCACTGATTTATTCATATTTGTAAATAGAAGCTTAAAAAATTTAAATACCTCATTTAAGACCAAAATTTAAGTAACTTCATTAGGGTGTTGATTTATCAGGTCAGTGTTAAACTTTTCTGGCATTCTTATTATTTAAAAGAAACAAAAACCGCTTGAAATATCCAACCAAAACGCCAACCCCCTTCTCAAACCACCTAAGCAGAGACTGTGGAAAACCAAAGGACACTAGTGTGAGAACCAACAAAAAGGCAGCCAGAAGAACAACCTTTCCTGCTTATTCCTTATCAGACGTAAGGTTCCCAAACTCCTTCAGTAGACCAACGTATCGATCGCTTTTTACTGCCTAAAAGCCAGACAAACACCATATCCCTGTAGCTGAAGAAGAGGAATTTAAGTCTCCTGCTACGGAATATGAAAAAAGTCACAACAATTATGTAAATAACTTAGTTATGATTAAAAGCATTACAGAAAATGAACCCTGTGGAAGCAAGATGCTAAAACCAAGAGTTCCAAGAAAGAAGAGCTCTGGAAGAAAGAAAAGAGCTCCTATCATGTCAGTCATTTTAAAGGCATTGCTTAATTTGGGGGGTTTTGTGTGGCAGTTTTAAAAAGTGAAGACACTCATGGTGTTCAGAAACTAATGCTGAAATAGAGAATCAGAAGCTCCTAATATTAAAACTATTTAAATTCAGAGCAGGTAAACTCTAATCCACAAGAATCTGGGAATAATAAAGTGGCATAATGAATAAAGGCAATGCATAAAAGAAGTCCAGCTGAACAATTCAATGTATGGATTATACTGAAATGAGGACAACCAGCTGTCGCAAGTGTGAGCTATAGCTAAAAATTCTCACTTAACAGATGAAAGATTGCCCATTAATATTTATTTTTATAAACAGAATACGCAAGCTTTTTAAAAGTTTCTTTGACACCTCTTTTCACACCCATACGTGGATCTCAGTTGCTAAAATTACCTTCCTGCTCTAAAAGCACATAAGCCTTAGCATACAGCTTGAAACCAAACTTTTCCCCCAGGCTGCAGTAGAAGCCTTACCAAATCAGCACCAGCTTGAAGCAGCACATCCGCAACATCAGTATGTCCATTTTCACAGGCGTAGGTCAAAGCTGTGTCTCCTGTCGCTGTGGTGGCGTGAACATTAGCTCCTAGAGACACAACATTGTTTTTTTCTTATTGGACATCTCCTCATCAAGCATTTCATATCAAGCAAACAAAAATCAAGGCACTCAGTCTGTGACAACCACTATATCCTACTGACCAACAGCCCGAGGGCACTGCTCTCAAGGTAAAAACTGCTCTTGTAGTAACAATATTCTGAGGAAAGGGGACAAGCCAAGGCTTGGAAAAAGCATGGCTGGCAACCTAAGCACTTATATGCTCATTGTTCCTAGGTTCCCTCAACAGCAATGAAGACTTCAGTTGTTACAAAAGATAAAAGTTAATCTAGACACTTGTCTACACTACCCATTCGACAAGGAGCTGCATGCCAAATAACCAGACAAAAATGCATGGTATTGACTTTGAATTAATACTACAGGACCATGCACTTGTAAAAATTTCACTTCTTCCCTGCTCTTTTAAATCATTTGCTTTAAAATCATTTTGTCAAGCTAATTTGACTACCTTCATACGTGCCTACACAAAAACTACGCACGATTCAGGCTCTGTAATGTATTGGGTCTCCAAAAAAATGCCAATGTGATTAGGCATTTTCTTATTTTCAAGGTGGGAGATATATTTAGAGAGTCCCTGATGCCAAAAGAAGGCTCCTTAATGAACTTTCTACATTATCAGAAGAGAAGTGCAAGCAGCATTCCAAGTGAGCTGGTGATGGGTGTCACATGCTAGTATCGCTGCACTAACCCCCAGTTGTTACTGTCCCTCGGTGAGCAAGGAGCGTTACTTTCTAGAATTACAAATCCAGATAATTTGATGCTTTATTCTTAGAAAATGACACACAAATATATCATCTCCCGTAACAAGAAAGATTTGCAAAATGCAGCTGCTCTTTATTTTGTATTTTCAACAATATTTCCACACTTTAGTCTCTACCAGCTGTAAACTGACAGACACCATTGAAGTCATTTCCCCCCAACTCCAGTAAGATTTCATTTTTGCTACTGCATAATGTAGTAGTAAAACTCATCCATCCCGGAAATTCAGCACATTCCAGAGTCTGTCTGTCTTGCACACGATTTCCTAGGGCACAATTCCTAGAGCACTGGTTATTCAGGGACACTGACTGCAGATAATCAGGCTCAGGTAAAGCAGGAGGAGCATGTAAAAAACGTATGCTAAAGTTTTGTCCTAAATGCAGTTAGCTAGAAAGAATGGTCCTAATAAATCTCGATGGTTTTCAGATATGCAACAGAACCCAGTGCTCCTGGAGGCACTTTGCTCTGTTACAAGTATCAAACAATACTAAGATGTAACATATGCATTCTTCTTCTCACTGAGGTATCCCAGAAGGGTTTCTTGTTCCAATACCACAATACACCATCAAGCCCAGATACCTTCTACATCATACAGAACATCAAGTCTCTAACATCTGTGGGCTAGATCATTTGCACCATGCACATACCTGCTGCCAGCAAGTACTTCACCAGTTCAAGATGACCCTCTTGAGCAGCTTCCATCAAAGGTGTTGAGCAACCAAGTTCTATATCAGCTCCTGCTTTAATGAGGAAGTCAGCTACTTCAGAAAACCCTCCACAACATGCCAGAGTAAGAGCTGTTTCCTGCGTTTCTTCTGTCTGTGCATTTATATTTGCCCCTAGGAAAGTAAACAGCTGTTACTTTAAGTGTCCAGACACAGGGTGGGTCGGAAGGTGAATGCTCCTCACCTCCTGGGTTTGGGTGCTTTAGCTTGGCTGGGTAGTTTCAGCAACAACCAGTGACAGCCACATGCTGCGCATCAGGGGAATATGCACAAACAGCAAACAGCCAACGCTGCATTCTTCATAATGAGCTCTCCAGAAAGGACAGCAATCTCACCTTGTGCCAGAAGCAAGGCTACCATCTCCTCGTGACCTTCCCGGGCAGCTTCCATTAGAGGAGTATAACCTTCATCATTAACTTCCTCCAGGTTGGCTCCCCTTTCAATCAGGAGAGCTGCTAACTCCACGTGTCCACCACAAGCAGCCAGAGTGAGCGGAGACTCAAAGGAATCTGCAGGCATGTTCACTTGAGCACCACTGTCTAGAAGCAAGCGTGCCACCTCCACATGTCCGTCCTACGAAACATCAGTGAACAGAAGAATCAGAAACAGTCCAAGCCCCTTGATGCTGTAGTTGCAGCCACTCTCACACTAAGTCTGCAACTGATCTGAAAAAGACAAGCTGGCAGCTTCTCAAGAAACTACTACTAAACTCTTTAAAGTTACTTTAAGTAGACCACGTACCAAAAATCCATGTTTCACCTAAGGTGGGGTTTGTAGAGAGCCACAATACCTCTGAAAAGGGGAAAATCTAAAGAAGTTTCAGCATTAAGGAAGAAGAAACAGTCATGTGGTGTGGAGAACCCTCCAACGTAACTTAAACTGGGACCCAAACTCGTGGAACAATTTGAAGGACGTAACTTGGAAAACTGGAAGATTACAAACTGCACCTAATGAAGGGGGAAGGTTCAAGTCACACAAAGAGAGCTTGGTGAGATACAGAAGGTCTGAGGGTCTAGTCTGAGGACATTTCACACTAGACCTCAGCACGTTTGCAGACGACACCAAGCTGTGTGGTGTGATCAACACGCTGGAGGGAAGGGAGGCCAGTCAGAGGGACCTTGACAGGCTTGAGAGGTGGGCCCATGCCAACCTCATGAAGTTCAACAAGGCCAAGTGCAAGGTCCTGCAC